>JMFS01010267.1:0-10837 GCA_000699545.1 Podiceps cristatus
GGCGTGGCTGACCTGCCACCCGCCCAGCGGAACCTGGGGGTGGTGGTGCGTGATTGCACCCGGGGCTTTGCGAAGGGGAGAGGTTTCTCTTCCACTGCTGCCTGCTCAGTGGGTATGGCCCGTGTCTCTGCTGTGGATGCTTCAACGTAGTGCCCCATGGAAGGAGGCAGGTTTCAGTCTGTGTTTATAGAAGTAAGTAAGAAAAATAGCTATTACCGGGGCTAAAAAACATTTTCAGAAAAACATCTTCCTCCTTGCCTATATGTAGGAGAGGGCAGAGGAGGCTTTTGCCACTGCTCCTCCCTGAGAGCCCAGCTCTGCCCACAGCCCCAGCCTGGCAGTTGCTCCAAACTGCTAATGGACATTTTTCATCTGCCGCGTCTGTGAAGCTCGGTGGGGATGCTGCATGCCCCGAATGACTGGGTGGGCAGAGCTGGGGCCGCTCTGTACCACGCTCAGAAGGTGCTTGTGCAGGTGCCTGCCGAGTTTATAAAACGTAGGTGACTTCTCAGTTGTGTTTGTATGAGAGTTGTTAGAGAAACGTAGTTCGTGGCACCCCATGAAGCGCCACATGGCAGAAGCTGGTGACGCCATCCCAGCCCCATTTATCCCCCCAGCTCTGGGACGTCCTCCCTCTCGCTGCAGCCTCCGGTCACTTCTGGGTCCCCGGGCAAAGGTCCTTTTCCTCTGTCAGATCCTTAGCATCATTGTGTAATAAACAACAAATGGGAAATCCTTGGTTAGACGATGAATACTTCAGGCACCAAACTATTCAGATCTCTCACTGTGGCATGGTTTTGTTTCTTTTCTTTTTTATGAAAAGATTGCATACAAGGAGGACTCAACAAAACAGCAAGGAATGGAGCGCACTTATTCACGAGTCATCAATAGACCCAGCTCGTCTCTGCCGGCACCAACCACCCCGGCAAATCCTGATGCTTGACGGCAGTGTGGGGAACACACGGCTTTGGGAAGACCTGGGGTGGCTGGGGATTTTTGGTTGTTGTTTGGGGTTTTCTTTCCTTTTAGATTAATAGTACTTAAAATTAATTTCATCACGGACAATGCCAGGAAAAGGATTTGTGGGTTATGATTTTAATTTATTGGAAGTCTTCACAGTGTTATTTTTTAAAACTGCAAACTTGATTTTTTTTTCTTTTGCCTGCCCAGATATTTGCACATTCCCTATGTTTTTTTTCATTGTTGATTTTTAGTTCTGAGCAGCCTTCATTAAGCCAGGCTGATTATGAAATTCCCATTGAACAGATAGGTACACAGCAAGCCCTAAGTTTGCTATAAATTATAATATATCTAATACTAAGTCCTAGTATGCATATATTTTAAAGGTCAGAGTGGATGTTTTATAACATTTAAGTATATTGCAATTGTAAATAGAAGATGTGTAAAATATGTCATTTTTACAAAATTTAAAAAAATATCTTTTTAGTTAATTATGACAGTACTAAGAATATGGATAACATTTCAGTTACCATTATATTAAAATATTTGTGTATGTGTATAAAAGCGTCCATAAAATTTTCGCTTTGAAGGTCTGTGCGTTGGTTCATTCCCATGTCAGCACTTTCCAGGAGTGGTGGAGCTCAGGATGTCCCCTGCATCCCGGCTCTCTGTTGTGTTGCAGCTGCTGAGAGGGATGTTTATGACCATCTGCAGAACGTGGCTTCAGATTCTCTCCACGGCCCCAGGCTGAGGCCACCCTGGGAAAGAGGGGCTTGGTGTAGTCTTCCTGCTTGAGGCCAAGGAAGCTCTGCTCTTCCTTTGAAGTTCGTAGTCCCAGATTTTGCCCAGGGCCTGTTGGGAAACGGTGTGCCTCTAGCGAGATGTTTGTTTCAGTTTCTGCATCGTGTTGGGATGAGGTGGAGCGGTTCTGTCAGCCCTCACACGTTCACTTTACCCTCGGCACTCCCACGCTCCTTCGTGTTCATTCCTTTACCCATAGAAAATCCCTGCTTCCAGGGGTCCCTGCTCGTTGTGCGTGTATGCTAGGATCCCCCTCTTCTATGCCTGCCGTCCCCACAGTTCTGTTAAGCTGTGGCTCATTTTCCCTGGAGAAACCCTGGTGATTCCCCTGAGGCCTCCGCAGGTTCACGAGTGTTCGTTGAGGTCGGAGGCCAGTGCCGACTCTTGCTACGTGGGGGTGCCAGGAGGGGTATTCCGGTGGGCTGCCTCCTTCTGCCCTTTCCCTCCGTCTCGTCCCATGGCACCCCCAGTTCGCAACTGGTGAATCTCAACTGGAATTGTAGCCTGGCCCAGCAGGCAAGAGCCAAGGGTGGCCTCTGAATTCATCCCATCCGCGTGCCAGGTGCAAGTACCGTTATCCTGTCTCTGCCTGCTTGTTGGTGCTGCACGTGCTGCCAGCGCTTCCCGCTGTGGCTCGCTACCAGCAGATCTGGGGTTTTTCAGGAGAAATCTTTGCTAAGGGTTGAAACCCACACGGTGCTCTTTCCTGGGGGTGGGGGAAGGAGGGGAGCGGGTGGGATGATGGGCACCCCATGGGGTGGGATGGACCCTGCTCCAGCGTTAGTGCGGTGGCAGCGTAAGCCCACGCCTGTGACTTGGCAATAGCCCAAGGTCGCGGCTGGATGGGGAGCCAGGCGCCTTCCTCATCCTCGCCTTGAAAAGCTCAGCTCTGCTTTTTGGACACTGCACTGTTCAAAACAATAGTCTGCTGAAAGGAATGATTTCGGGCCCAAATTTTAACCTCCTTTATATTACATATGTAGTGGTAGATGTAGTGACCAGCTCACGTGTATATACGGAAGGAACCAGTCATCGGTAGCAAAAGCAGGAATCTACAGTACAGAGGAGGTAAGTCTGAGCATCGAGCCCTCTTGTCCCTTGGTTTGTTGGTCTCACTGGACTCATTTTGCGTTTGATGTGGTTTGTGTTTATGGGTGGGTACTTCAGATGCCATCAAGGTGATTTGGAGGCAGATTGCTTCTAATTAACGTTCACAAGAATTGAGCAACTAAATCTGTGGGGCATCTTTGGGAATAACTAGATTGCAAAAGTGCAGTTTGCACCAAGGGGACGCTGCAAGCTGACACCGGGCTGGTCTGAAGCCAAGCTGTGGTCCATGAAGTGGAGGTAAGGAGATCCCTGGATTGTTTTCTCAATAGCTTGCAAACAAAATGAGGATCATATGTAAGTCTAAGGGTTGTGGAGTTTGGTTTGGTTTAAGCCACCAGTTCTGCAGCCTCTTCTGGGGGTTTGAAAATCCAGCCCGTGTTCTGGCTGTTACCTTATTGCTGGTGTTAGAGATGCTCAGGCTTGAGTGTAGCTGGGTCCTTACTCCAGATGGCTTTTCCTCGCCTGCTGTGATCAAGCACTTTCCACATAGGGCCATGAAAGCAATTAGCAAACATTAGCTTTGAACCAGGGCTGCAACAGCGAGAGAAAACAAAGCATTAAACCATGGATTGTCCCAGCGTTTGAGGGGAGAGAATAAGAGCAATGCAGAAGGCATGCGAGGCAGTAGGATAACTACAAAGATGAGTTTTGGCCCTTCACCACCATAAAATTCAGCGACCAAAACTGCAGAAGTTAGATGTGTTGGTGCTGAGTCCCACATCCAGCCCCATCCGTGGGCTATGAAACCCTCACAGAACTGAAGGGCGTTACAAATGCTCATGCCTGATGGGCATTGCATGCCCCAGGGCAGGCGCTGTGAGAAACGGCTCTTTTCATATAATCACTGCTTTTCAAGCTTTTTGGATTACGTGAGGTCTACACCAATTTTTTGCTGCCAGAAGCTCCACTCTTGAGATTCCTTTTGTCTAAGGCAACCACAAGAACATGGTCGACTGTTCTTGGAGCTGAGGTTTTCTCCAGTAAATTGTTTCACAGTGTATTCTTACAGGTGGGTTTATATTTCAATCACTTTTGAAAGTGATCCTCTGGACTTGTTTTATTTCAAATATTAGGACAATTTTAAAATGACCACACAACAAACTTTTGACACTTGTTTTATGCACAGTAAAACAGAGAGAGAAGAGCAGTTCAGGGAGGGAGCTGAGTACGAGAGCAGATGCGCTTTCCCACTGCTGACATTCATAGGTTTTATTTTTACTGCAGGGCCTGGGGGGCCTGAGCACAGGCCTCCCGGGGGACCAGGCAAAGGTGGCAGGCAGAAATGCTGCAGTCAAAATTTTGTTAATGGTGCTCTTTGAAGAAAAGAAAGAAAGATGGACAGGGAAAACAGCTGCCAGTACTACTTCACGCCTTTGTCCAAGTTCTTGATAACATTTGGAATTACGTAGGTGTTTACTTTTACAGATGAACCTTTGACAAGGGCTGATTTCTAGGCTGCAAGCAGGATTATTAATAACAGGCAAGAAAATTACTCATATGTGCAAGTGTTTGATTTAGGACTACTGTTGGTATCCTTGCTGATGCTCGGCACGTTCAACTCACGTTTGGATTACTTGTGTAAGAGGAAAATCTACTTTTTTCTCCATTATACCCTCATGGCAAACAGTTCTGCGTAAGACAACTTTTAAGCTCAGGCTGAGCAGCTGCGACACAGAAGAGGAATATTGGGAGGCAGCCGGAGCCAGAGGAGAGGCAAGTGGCCAAGTGGGAGGTTTGGGGCAGCGTGCGAGGGAGCGGGATACGAGGGGCAGAAAGGCGTCGGCGAAGCTGAGCTGAGGAGGCTCTTATCCCCCGCTGCTGCAGGCAAAGCTGGCGGAAGATTCCCTTTCATCTGAGGAAGGAGATCTTCCTGCGCTACCCTCAAATTGAGCTACTTTAAAACCTTTTTAGAGTGCAAAAGAAATTATTTATGTTTGTTACTTAGTGGAAGCTATCCCAACACCCCAAAAGGAGTTAAGCACTATACATATTTTATGTTTAATCACATCTTTAGTGACACCCAACCACAACCAAAGGCTTAAATTTCAATTAGAGGGAGATGTATTAAATGTTTAATAGGAATCATTCCTTACAGGGTAATTATATCTTAACATTCACTGGAGAGATGTTACGTTGGCAAAGTAATGTTGATCTGAACAGAGATGATTTTTTTTTTTTTTTTTTTTTGGCTAATACCCAAATGTGAAACAGGAGGATGATCTGTACCATCTGTACACCGGACATGCCACCCCTGTGCTGCCCAGCCATGGGCCTGGATCTGGGAAGTGAAATTACATTTGTGCATAGCTTTGAACATCGATTTTTGGATCTCAGTGTGCAAAAATGTTGTCCCACGTGTGCTGAGAAATATCAGGCTGCATGTACCTTTTGCTTTGGTTTTGAACTTTTTTAAAGCTGGTAACTGACTCCTCAGTATTTCAGCTGTAAACCAATATGGGAGGATGAGCCTTCAAGACAGATGATCAATCTATCAAGGATATCTTTGAAGTATCTGCTGTGGATTTGAATGCATTTACCAATTTTTAATGAGTTTGGTATGCCTGTGAAAGATTTTCCTTGTAATATTTAGATTATTGCAAAAATAATCAGTGTTACACATTCAAAACAAGCAAATTAAAGCCATGTATTTTGAACCCACGAAGTTAAAATCAAAGGATGTTAAAATCAAATATCGAGTGAGAACAGACAAATGGGATTTTGAGAAAAGCATCCAAAGTTCTAGGAAAAAAAAGGAAGGAGAAAAACAAACAAAACCAAACAGGAAAAACAAACCAACAAACACCACCCCCCCCCCCCCCCCCCCATGAACTAGCATGCATTTCTCATTTAAGAGAATTGCACTGAGATGAATAAAATTAATCCAAAAGACAATAGCCAAGCCCATGTAGAACTCTGATCATGACCAGGAGGGACCTTCAGCTTCACCATCGCTGTGTCCCCTCTGCTTTAGCACGAGCTGCCCGAGCAGGAACCGCTTGGCACAGACCCATCGGCCCCCCTGGGATTCCCGCTCCTTCTGTCCTCGCCTTCCTGTCTGGGGGCTGTCACCTGGAGCAAGCAGAGTTCCTCCTCCAGCTCCCCTCCCTGCAGTGCGGGGTTGTCGAAGGACCCGCCGCGGCCGCACGCGGGACATCCCAGGGATGGATGAGCTGCTGCTGCTGCCGCTCCCGGGGTGGCTTCTGCATGCGTGGGGCGTGCGGTGGGCAGTTAGCTGGGGGCCGTCGGTCACACTCAGGGCATCGCAGGGCCACGTAGCACCGCCTGCAGTTGTAGGGATTAGCAGTCCGGTTGTGTTGTCTGTTCCTATGTGTTACTGCCTCAAACCTGCTTTGATGCAGGAGCTGGAAATGCTGGTGACAGTAGCAATTAAAGCACTCGTCATTGCAGCAGAAACTAACGAGCAAACAGAAGGCGTGAAAGCAGCAGGAGCTACTGAAGCTGAGGGCTCTCGGGACTGTCCACAGAGCTGAGCAGGCAGCGGCCGGAGCCCTGAGCTCCCAGATAGCCCTGCGATAAATTCCTGGAGCTTGGCCGATGAAACATTGCTGTCATGAGACAGAAAGGGATGGCAAGAGCCAGCAAGTTATACCAACATCTAAGAGCCAACCGAGATGAAACAGAGTGTCCTGGTTTCAGCCAGGACGGAGCTAGTTTTGTCTTCAGCAGCTCCTGTGTTTTGGATTTAGTGTGTGAAACATGGTGACAGCACGCTGCTGTTGGGTGCTGCCGAACGATCAAGGACATCGTGCAGCTCCCCAGGCTTTGCTGCTGTGCAGGTGCAAACACTTGGGAGGGCACAGCCAGAACAGTTGATCTGAACTGGCCAGGAGAGTATTCCGTACCATAGACGGCATGGCCGGTGTAAGTGAGGGTCAGCCATTGCTCTCAGGTTTGAGTCCCTTGTTCAGTTTGCTTTCTGCTCATGTTCCCTTCTTGTTATCTTATTCTTGTTTTATTTCCTTTGGGCCTGTTTGTTCGTCCATCTGTTCACTCACTCGTTCTCTCTGGAACTTGCTGTTCTGGAATGGCTTCGGGGGAATATCCCTGCTCCCTGACTGCTGCTGGGGATCGGCTGTGTTGGTCCTCAAGTAGTGAGAAATTATGCATTGTTCATTTTATATATTCTATTATCCTTTTAGATTATTATTCTTTTTTTTTCCTTTGCTGTCTTGGTAAAGTGTTTTTATCTCAACCTGATATATTTTTATCTTTTCCTTTGCTGTCCTGGTAAAGTGTTTTTATCTCAACCGGCGAGCTCTCTCTGTCCGATTCTCCTCCTCGCCCTACCGGGGAGACGGGGGGAAGGTGAGTGAGCAGCTGTGTAGTCTGGTTACCATTTGGGGTTAAACCACGACACAGAGTCATCAGAAATCTGATGTTCTTGGCTATTAATCTCTTGTTATTTTATTTGTGGGTTTTTTTGCTTCTGTGGTTAGCCCCAAGTATGTACACCCTGACAAGAAAGGGCACAGTGAGCACATGCTGTGCAACAGTGAAGGGAAAACCCCTTCACGAGTCTTTCAGGCTCCAGAAGGCCCGTGGGTCAGCTCCTCTGCAGGAGAGCACCCGCTTGGCTTCTGCTCCCAGGTGAGCTCTCTGGTGGGAACCGCAGGTCTGCCTGTGCAGGAGAGAACGTGGCTCGCGAGGGAGATCAAAGCTGGAATGCAGACGTAAAGATGCCCAAAGTTAAGGGCACTGGGTTGGTGCTTCCCAGAGATCAGACGTGCTGGAGCAGTCCAGTTTCCAAGCTCAGTGTCTGCCAAGGCCGGGGCATTTGGATTGCATGGCCGCAGGGACGTTAGCTCCTGCCTCGTTACAAACCCTGTGTAGTGGCAATTCACACAGCTCTGCTCCCGCTGCCTCCTTCAGGGCTGGATCAGATCTCTCCTGCACTTCAAACATATAATCCTTCTTACTGGAAAACACAATTGAAATTATTTGCTGATTCAAACTGAGTGGAATAAATAATTTTAGCTGGAAAAAATCAAGGAAAACTTCAGGAAAGATCAAACTGATGCATTCCTTTCAAAATGACTGAAATCAGGGATGTGCTGGAGTTTGCTGCCGATGAGGCTAGTCCCTCTGGCCATGCCCCTGGCATGCCAGCACCCACCGGGATGCTCACCCTGCGAGGGGTGCTGCAAAACCCAGCCCTCTTCCCCCGGTGCATGCAGCAGTGCGTTCATCACCGGAAGGAAAACAGGCACTCGAAACCACCGTTGGAGCAGGGGCTGCGACAGGACAGGGTCCATCCCAGCATGGATGGGGTGGTGATCCAGGCAGCTGCCATGGCAGGCTGGGCTCGCAGCTGGCGGCGGAGCACGCAGGGCCCGGCCCCGGTGCCCACAGCTTTCCCCCGCACAGGGACCTTCCAGCACTTCTTTGTCTGTAGTCTGCAGAGAGCAGCTCTGGGCAGCCTTCAGCCCGCAGGGCGGCTTCAGGAGGAAATGAGAACATTATTATTCTTTTCAGGAGAAGTCCAGCATGGTTCCTTGGTGAAATATTAGCTATGGAAAATATCAAGTAACTTTCCTACCTCCCAGGCATGTGTTGGAGCCTGGGTGAAAGCAGCAGGGTTAGGGGAAGGTGGTCACAGTGTCTAGATTACCAGGCCAAAAGAGCATGAGTGTTTTTAGGGCAGAATGGTAAAAAGCTCATTGGGGAGATCCCCCTTGCTAGCAGGTCATCTGTCTCTTCCGTGTAAAGCCTCAAGATTCAAAAACATCGGCACCCGAGCGGTTCTGGCGCAGGGCACTACAGGAGGAGGTGCTGCAGCCCCTGTGGGAAAGTTGTGCCTGGCAGAGGTTTGGGACCAGCCCCAGGCAGCCACCCCTGCCCCACGCCCTCCGGAGCACCCCTGTGGCCCCGTGCAGTGGGAGTTCAAGTGACAAGTGTCCTTCAGGCCCGGAGCTACGGTCCGCGTGGGGCACGCGTGTGGTTGCTTGTACCGCTTCATTACGTTGACATTGTGCAGGTGTGTTTTGAACAGTCTCAGCAATGCAAAACTGCAATTGCAATTACTGACTTATCTGTCCTGGTCGTTGAGGTTCATCATGGGGTTCTTAATTACAAAAGCAAGTATCTGTAAGTTCTTGGTATGAACATCACCCCCTGAATAGCAGCAAAGAAATGCACACTTGCCTTTCATCCGATTAATTACTTCCCAGCTTTATAGAAGATGCATTTTCTGTGGGCTTTTTAAGCTGTGCTTCCCATATGCTGTTTTAGTTAGCTCTAATCATTCATTTTTGCTGGAGAACAGCTGTGAGGGCGTTACTTGCCCACTGAGGGGTGTTACTTGCCCTGCAATACAATTTCATGACCTGCAAATGCCACGTGGTGTTTCCTATAGTTCTGAGTCATGTTTTGGATGTGTTTGCACAGATTGCGTACGGTGTGATATTTTATAACTATATAAATATCCTCACATACATTTTATATAGTATATTTTGTTTGAGAAAAGAAAGCTGATTAAAAAATTATTATTATTCTGAATTTAGGATGGATTTTCTGCTTGGACCTGCTCAGTAATCATGAGGCTATCTCCCACGGGTGATGGCTCATTTTAATTTGAAAGCTGTCACAAGCTCTGTGCAGGTAACTAGAGGCCCGGTTGCATGCTCCTAGTTATGAAAATCTCCTGCTGAGCGTACAGATATTCTTGCATGAGGAATAGTTCTGTACTCTGTAGCATATGTTGTGCTTGCAGGGAGCTGGCATGAAACAGATTTATTCTGATTATTCCAGGCTAACTTGAGGATCCATTTAAAGGGAGAGAGACCAAAACTTGAAGCTTGACAATGCAACATGTAGGAATGAAGTGCTCTCTCAAAAGTTTGAAATATTTCCATATCCTGCTCCGCTGCCAGCCCAAAACCGTAGCCAATCATAGTTTTCCCGATGTGATTCACGTATCTCAGAGTTTCTATTTCCCATGTTCAGGTTAAGCCTGCTTTTTAGAAAGTATTGAGCATCCCCTGCTGGAAACCAGACCCCTTCCAGAAACCTCGATGACTCAAAACTGAAGCACCACTAAGAAGGTGATTGGGCTGTGTACGCCAAGCTAGAGGCTCCGTGTGTTGCGTGGGTGCCTGGCTCGCCGCAGCTGCTGATGCGAGTGGGCTGCCCACGGGGGATCTTTTAACAGGCCTCAGGGGATTTTCTGTGTATGCCTAGGGGTTAAGGCACAGTCGGGCAAAGGGTCCCTGTGAAAGCAAAAGGATGCTTAATGGATGTTATCAAGTTAAATAATTGCCTGTTAAATAGATTAATCAAATAACTTTCTTTGTGTTGCAGTTACTTAGATTATGAAACCTGAGAGTGCTTTAAACATTAATTGATTTTTGCCATCTTGTTTTCTTTCTCGGAGACTGTGGTCCTGCAGCTCACTCCCCACAACTGCATTGCTGCACCTGGCCTGAACACAAGTCACCGCTCAGAAGTGGTTAAAAAGCATTTAATTAGTCATAAGCGTAAGGCAAGATTTCACTCAAGCATAGAAAGCAGCCAGCTTTATATTCTCTCACGCCTGGCTACACGTGAGGCTGGTGAACCTTTCCATGGGGTCTGCCCTCCCTGCTCTCCCTGCTTCCTCTCCAAACGCTGCTGGTGGTGTCCGTGCCCCGAAGGCAGCCGTCTCCCCGCATCCCCTCCTGCCCGGTCTGCTGCCCCGCTCCTCCTCCCCGCCCAGAAGTCAAGGGGAGAGCACTGATGCAGGCTTGCGGTCACCTTCTCAGCCTCGTCCCGCTGGGTAGTTTTCATTCTGCCAGGAAGCTGCTGCCCAAGTGAGCTCAGAAAAACAGCTTTTTACAGAAGTGACACGTGTCGGTTGCTGTTCACTGGCTGGCGTGACGCGGGCAACCGGGAAGGCGGCTCCCATGCCGGGTGGCGGGGCTGGCTGCAGCCAGGCAGCAGGTGTGCCGCGGGGCGCAGGGGCATTCGCCCT
>JMFS01010271.1:0-13369 GCA_000699545.1 Podiceps cristatus
CGGGCAGCCTCCCTCCCCTCCCGCGCCCGCCGCTATCGGGAAAGGAGACGGAGCTTATTTTCTCGCCGTTCCTGACAGTGCACAGCCTTCCGTCTGTGCGTTTACTTGGCAGCTTTAAGCGCCGCGCTGGTGCGTGAAAGCCGGTTTTGGTGCAGCGTTGGGAGTAGCTGACTTGCAGTTTGCAGATGCTGAAGTTTCCCTCGCTCTCTCCCTCCGCGCACTGGTTTGCATTCGCGGCGGACTAACGCGCCCTCTTCTTCCCTTTTGTTTTCCGCTCTCGCTGCGGTAAGAATTAAACTGTGATTCGTGCCGTTTGCAAGGCTTCTGGGGTGTTTTCTTGTTTGCACGACCAGCTGCAGTAGGAATTCGGGATGGAGTGAATAGGCTTTCGGTCGGGATCCTGGCCTGGTCTGACGTGGCAGCGGGAGAGGTGTGGCGGGGAGGGAGCTGGGTGCCGGCCGCCCTCCGGGCTGGGCGCCGGGGAGAAGCCCCGCTCCCGCCGCTCCGCTTCCAGACCGGGAGAGAGACGCTTGTTCGTCCTCCCCTGTTTTGTACGTGCTTGCTCGAATTCCGTGTGATGCGGTTTGCTTTTTCGCTTCTAGTGTACGGTGTGGTGGTTGGAGAGAATTGCAAGCAGTTCTTGATAACTGCAGCATAGCTGATTTCTATCAGCTAGGAGTTGTAATTCAAAATGGGCATTTCAGTGCTCTGTGTATTACAGGAATCAGGCCACCGACCCTGGAAAGACCCTTTTTGCTGTGGACTGGGGTTTGTCTGTGAGCTTGCTTTGCCTTCTCTTCATTGAGCGTCTTCTTAGTTAGTAAGAGTGATTATTCTTTAAATCGGCTTGCCATGTGTTGACATGAAATACCGTTCAAATACTGAGTTAACACTGTTGAACGAATGTATCTGTAAAGGCTTCAGTTAAGAGTGTGAAGAACTAGTTTAAGCTGCAAGCTGAAAGAACTGAGAATGGGGAAATGAAAAGAGACTTGCCCTACAAGTAGGAGGAAATACTGGTTCTGAATGTTTTCACATAAAGTTACTTTTTGCTAATGACTTGATAGTGCAAAATTTTTAAAAAATAGCTTTGGTTTTAAACACACTTAAAGTTCTTAATTTTACAAAAGAGCTCAACCAAATGCCTCCACGGTCCAAATGCAGTAGTAGCACAGAACTATTGTTTCTGAGGTCATGGAGCACAAGAGCCCCTTCCTAAAGAACTTTCCTAGCTTAAGCTCTAGGGCATCAGGAGTTCTGTCTAGATCTAGTAGAGGGGGCCTGGCCTTGTCTAGCTCTTTACAGCTGTAGAGTTCCATCCTCTGCCTTACTTGAGAAATGCAGTCAAGGTAAAAACAACAGTTAATGATCTAAAAACTAAATACCCCTTGCTGTCTGAAGAAGGAGAAAGAAATTCTAGTGCAAGGCTAAAATTCGACTAGGTTTTAGCCAAGAGATTCTTAAGTAACCTTTGAACATGAGACTATTTACACAGTATAGTACAATGTAACCTAGTCCCATCTTTCTTCTTCAAAAGTGATCTGATGTTTTATTTAAGTCAGTTGTGATTGAACATCTCTGTTACTAGGGATTTATTCATAAGAAGGTAGGCTCATACCAGTTGTCATTTTTAGTACTGCTTTCTCCAGCACAGGAAAGTAAGTGAGCCTGTATTACATAGGTCCCTTAACTCTTCCCTTTACCAAATTAGCCAGGGTCTCAGAACACAAACACAGCTGCATGGACTCTTTCAGTAGAAAATGTTTGCTTCATTCATTTTCCCGAGCCAAAAAAAAAAAAAAAATAATAGGGATGTGTTTGTCTGGCACTGGGTTTTTGGTGTCTTCCAGTTCTGCCTGAGTCCGGAGGAGTAAATCCAGGTCTGTGTTACTTCTGTGAGCTTAGTGTCTGAGGCCTAACAAGTTTGTCTAGAATGAGAAAAGCATCTCAAAGGAGCACGGGATTTTATTTTGGGGGCTCCATCCTGGTGCTTGTAATGGTTTGTTGTTGTCGGTTGTGGTTTCTACTAATAAAAACTTAATAAATATATATTTGCATAAAATATGTTTGTAAAGTTGTACCCAACAATAACCTCTAGATAGTTACCGGTTAATGTTGAGCAACTGCTAAATGCCTTTTATTAGTGGGCTTTCTGCAATTCCTTTACATTGCATATTAGAGAAGTTTATAAATTAAATAAACTTATACCTCATGGTTATTGGTGACTAAGGAAATGCAGGCAAACCAGCTACTGCTTTAACTGTGCACTTTTGAAGCAGTAGAAGCTTAGAAAATAAAGGCTTCTAACCGGTTGCTAAACTGTAGGCTGTGATCCATGAAGAGCTGGCAAACCACATGGTGCCGACTCCTCTCTTCTGGTTGAATCTGTGCGTGTCTCAGGCCTGTAAAAGCAGCTGGAAATGAGAGGGAGACGGCCTGTGTACCTCTGCTGCTATCTGCTGTTTTCTGAAGACACATTTTTATTTCCTAAGAAGTAACTCCTCTAATTGAGGAAAATAGGTGAGGCTAGGGTAATATGCATTATGAATCAGTCTGTGTTTTCAGTGTTTGACAAACTTTTTTTTTTTTTTTTTTCCCTTATTTAGTTAATATGTTAAAAAGAGAACAAGGGTAAAGCAAATCAAGGCATGATTTCAGAGGTGGCAGGGAAGCAATTTTTTGCGTGACTGGTTATTTGAGTTTCCAATTTTAGAATTTGGAAAAATGTTTGCCACTCCAAATAACAGCTCAAAAATAATTACTAGGAGCTGTGGAGAATGTAGCAGGTAACTCCATTATTGACTTTGTGTCATAATTAGGAAATTCATGAGACTTGAAGAATCCTTTGCTTTCAAACATTGTCGTGTTCAGACTGTATTTTCTAATTCTTTTCAAGTCAAATTAGATTGTTTGCACTGCAAATTACTACCTGAAAATTGATTTGCTTTTCTCTGTGTCATTTGTCAAGTGTTGAAAGGTGTCCTGCAGTTGCAAGGCTGTCAAATTACATGCTGAATATTCTAAAATGTAGATAGTAAATGTGTAATAAGTCTGCTAAGCAATGTAGCTATCTCTTGTGATTTTGTTTGTCTACTATGGACCAGATCATATGCTATGTTGAAGACTTTAGACAGCACTTTGCCATAGGCTGTTGCCAGTTTGTCTGTATTTTCTCCAAAAATGCTGCTTTAGGTAGGTTTGGAATTTTTCCTTTCTCTTTGAAGGAAAATTTTGCCTTTCTCATTTGACAAATTTGTGTTTAGAGTTAGGTCGTGGGGTTTTTTTAATTGGGAGTATAGGATTCTTAATGTTAATATTTTATTAGCAGAACCAAAGTTGTGGTTCTGTGGCTGATGTGGACTTCATACTGAATAAAACTACCTTTTTTTTTTTTTTAATTAAATACTTCAAAAAGCCTATGAAGTTTCTGTGACAAGGTATGGACTGACTTCCTTTAGAAAACAATTTTGTTTGTTGATTTTTATGTTTGTGATACGCAGTTCATTGTAGTAAGTAGTGTACAGACTCCGTGGCCAGGCTGACTGAATGCCTCTGCTGCTGCCTATTGCTCTTTACCTAACTCACAACAGCAAAATGAAGTTGATGAGAAAGTACTGCAGTTTCAGGTCTGCTGTCCTCCCTGGTTGTGAAAATCAGCTGAGGTTTTGAATTCAAGTTTCATCTTACTGCTTTTAACCAAGCTAGAGTGCAGAAGTTTTCCCATGTGTGATGATGAAACAAAAATGAGAGGTTTTACTCTTGAAAATTTGAGCCCTGAGCTTGGGAAGAAGAAATAACAATGCGTTTGTTTAGCTCAAGAACTATGTAATGTTTGTGAGAGTAAGAGGAAAGGCAGCAGGGTGAGAATAATGGCAGTGTAGTCGGTATATTGCAGTTGCCAACCATGAGCCAAGGTCAGCACTGTGGCAGCTATATTGATAACTTTCCTAAAGTTTTGAAATGCATCAAACCCATACAGCAGAGTGTTTACCAGTTTCCTCCTCCTGATTTTGCTAGTGGCATAGATCTTACTTTCTCCCAGTTTGCCTGTTTCTCCATAGATTTTTGGTTTAAACTTTGAACTTTGCCTAATCTCACTTACTTACCTTGAAAATTAGTTTAAACTTGGCTTTAAGATGTGTTTCAGGAACATTTGACTATTCTAAAGATTCAAAATCAAGTGAAAACATTGAAAGCCTTAATAAAAATTACAACTTTTGGGTTAGGTGTGAAGCAAGCTGTCAATGCCTCAGAGGAATTTGTCAAGTATATTACTATGTGACCATAAATCTAGATCCAAATGTATAGCCATTATCAATAATCAGTGTATTTTAGGTGCCTTTTTTTTTTTTTTTTTTCTGTTCAGAGTTATCTACTAAAAGATAATAGCATGTTAAATAAATCTGTCCAGGTGGGTTTCTTTGTCCTGTAGGTTCTGACCTTAGGACAGGCTGCTTGCTGAGAGGTTCTGTTGGCATGAGAGCAGGGCTCTGTCGAGTTGTAATGTCAGCGAGCACACCTGGGCTGCAGCTGGGTGCTGCTTCAGCTGCCTTTGGGACAGAGTTCTAGTTCAAGAAATGTCAAATGTATTTTGTTTCTAAACTTTGGGAAGTGGTTGGTGTGTGGGGTTTTTTGTTTTGTTGTTTGTTTGCATTTTTTTAATACTTAACAGCTTTTATAGTTTTACAGCCTGCATAACTGTAGGCTTTAAGGCATTTGCTGTTTCAAATAAAGTCCCTTCATCTGGGGCAGTTTATTCAGTGTTTCTTAAGCCAGAGTGAAAAAGGAGCTCAACAGCCATAGCAGATAACCTTTCTTCTAATTGCTTTACAGCTCTCTTAATAAAAGCTGAGAAATACCTCTGTATTAAGGGACAAAGATTTTCAGCCTTACATCATAACCCTCTCCCTACAGAATATTTTTCCCTCTTGTTTTTTGAACAGTATTTGCATGCTTAGCTAAACAGATTCAAATATTTTCACCCTGGATGACTGAACACAAGGATAATTGGAATAACAAGATAGAGGCGCAGGCTAGGTTGTTTGTCCCCCTGCTGTGACACACCACCACATCAGTATTACGGAGCGATGCTTCACCTCGGTTTTCAGAAGCTTTTAGTGATTGATTGTGCAAAGCTTTTATGCTTCTAACTCTGCTCTAGTGGCTGAATGTTTTGATGTTGGGGCTTTGGCCTAATGTCTAAAGTTACTTTGAAGATGCAATGTAGGTGTCTGTCATTTTAGCTCACTTCTTTCTGTTTTGGGAGTGTTTTGGGTGTGGTTGGGGGTGTGTGTTGTTTATTTGCTTTAATTTTAGTGTAGTACATAGTAACATCTGGTTTTGACTATTTTTTTTTTTTCCCCCCACCATGTGGTCAGTTAAGTTTATGAATTTAATTGCCTTATGTTTTAAAATCAATTTATTCATTTAGAATCCCAGTCCTGATGCTAGCATACTTTCTGATTACCACTGGATCTGTAGTACTTATTGCTCTTGTACCTTTCAGCATCTAAAGAATGTCCTGAGGCAGGTGACAGTACTCTGAGAATCGGAAAGCTAATGTAGCCTTACTGCATAGTGCCCAATGATAATGCAGAACAGATAGCTTGCAGGTGATATTTTTGTAGATTACACTATCTGCTGTAACTTCTAAATCTTGTGTAGTGCTAGCACCTTTTCCAGTACAATGGTGTATCAATAACTTACACTCACACTACTGAGATACATGAACTTACCGTTCTGTTTGTACAGCTTAGTTCTGGAAACCTGGATTTTGTCCTAATTTTGTAATCAACTTGTTTAGATATTAAGGATATATCCTCTTTCATCCTTGGCATCAAGTGTTTTAAAGCACATCATCACTTTTTGAATAATTAATTATTTCCTTTATCGCTTCAGGTATTTCTGGGAAAAGCCAGCTTCTGTTTGCACTGGTCTTCACAACCCGTTATCTGGACCTCTTCACTTCATTCATTTCATTGTATAACACATCTATGAAGGTAGAGTATACTGAAGAGTTAGAAAAGCTAGTAATGTTGCATGCGGAGTGCATAATATCATTAATAAAAGCCTCTTGAAGTGGGCCACTGCACTGCACAGAGTAAGTTCTAGACGGGCTTTGGATAAATAATGTGGAAAATGGACTCAAACCCCTACTTTTTTCTACAGTCTACATGCCATTTTTAAAAACTGTATGGAGTCTATGACATTTTAAAAAAAAAAGCCATTTTGGTTATTAAAAATAAAAGCTTTTGGAAAAATGGTTCAAATAAACTGTATATCTCAATTGAAACATTAGGGCTTAAGTAAATCTCTTTTTATCCACTGCAAGGTAAATTAGTATTCAGAATGCACTGCCTGAATTGTAGCTAGTGTCTGGTCAGAGGCTGATCAAAAGTTGATAGGAGTATGCTGTTAGGAATGTCACTTCCATCAGATTATACCCCATTTGCTTGCCCACTGAATGTGCCCAAATTTGTTTTTGTCATTTCTTACTTACTCTTGCAATTTTTGGTGCTGAGTATAAAAAAAAAAA
The DNA here is from genome assembly GCA_000699545.1 of Podiceps cristatus. Taxonomy (NCBI): domain Eukaryota; kingdom Metazoa; phylum Chordata; class Aves; order Podicipediformes; family Podicipedidae; genus Podiceps; species Podiceps cristatus. The sequence continues at coordinate 6,536 of JMFS01010271.1, forward strand.
AAAATAAAGCAGTAGACTAGGAGAGCACAGCACTTTTGTGGTATAGATTTGCACATTTGTGGCACCAGAGCAGTCACCTTTTTAAATCCAGTTCCTTTATTCTTGGATTTTCTTGATGCTTTTCAATTTTAGTTCAGAGGATAGTGTAACTTTGCCAAGAGGAAAGACTAGATAGTCAATAATGCAAAACGCACTGAAGAATTAGGGGAATAATAGTGTAAAATAAAATTTTAGGTCTTAAGCCCACTCACACTTTTGTCTTCTAATAAGTTAAAATATGTATGCTTAAGCGTTAATATTAACAGTCTGGATGAAGAACTGTAGTTTAAGTAAAATATTCTTGGAGCACAAGCTTTTTTCCTATGTGATTTCTGAGAAGATTGAAAATTGGGTGCAATAAAGGAGCAACTAGGTTTTTTGCAATGTATTTATTGATTGTAATTCAGGGTCATAACCATGTCTTTGTTCTGCAGCCCTCCTACCCAGAAAAGGAATGAGTATGGGAAATGACACTTGTGACACTTGTCTAAACTGAGTCTGTCCAGTAATGAAAGAGTGGTCCTCTGTTCAAATCCAGTATTATCTTGCAAAATGGAAGCCTCTGTTACAGTTTCCGAGGTTACTGCTTAGAGAGACTGTTAGGTATTAACTGGCTTTTCAGCCGTTATTGTAGTGCCAAGACAAAGCTGTTTGAGTGTCCCAACACAGCTTCTTGTGCTATTTACATATATTTAGTATATAACATTAGACAGTTGTAGAGAACATGAACTACTATACCAATAAGCTTACCTAGAGCCCAACTAGATGAACTTTCTAATCTGAGCAAAATGCTGCAATTAACAGCAAAAAGTAGTTAATTTCTGTAGAGTTAGGATTTTCTTCAGTATTTTTAGAGAAATATTAATTAAACTAAAAGTGCCGACTTGCTGTATTTGTCTGGCAGTGGTCTTCAGATACTGAGGAAAATTACTTTCTTCTGTGTTCTGGGAATATATACAGAAATGAACAAGTTGGCGCTATCTGCCTTCCTTAATGACCTGCAGACTAATTTTTGTCATTTGTAGCATTCTGTATTTTACAGTTTCTTTTTCACAGTACCCGTATCTGACTATTGGATGCATTTCAGCTGGTGTACTCTGCAGTCATTTTTCTACTGTTCTTTTATTTTGGTATCTTTAAAACTGAAAACTTTGTCCCAAAACACGCTATAATTCTCACGAAGAAATCTTAATCGGGAATTAGGGCTCATTCACACTTTCTTAGTGTCTTCTATGACCATACCAGTTACAATTAGTTTACACCTGTAGTAGGGATTCCCCATATCTGATATCCTGTCCTGTGGTTATTTATCTCCAGTCAGAGTGCTAAGTGTCATAAAGAGTCTTTGGATTCCTTAATACAGTATTTGTAGCATTTTGTACCTGTGAGCAGCACTTCTAGTGGTTAGGAGCATCTGCAAACAATTGGGTTTTTAATCTGGTACTTTTCAGTTGTAAAGAACCTATATTTAATGTGATAAATGGTTTTGAATATTTAATCTTTGTGATGAAACTGAGGCAGAAGCTAAACTATTTATCTAGTCTCCTGTACTATGTTGTCTCCCGGACAATGTGAGCTCTGTCCTGATGATGGCAGATTGACCTTCAGAAAGTCATGTATTCTCTCCGATTCTGTTTTCTCATCTGTAAAGTAAAGCTATTTGCCTACTCCATGGGGAATAGCTATGAAGTCTGCTGTACCATAACAATTAAAAACGGTAACGTTAGACATAAGCTGAAATTGAAACTTATTCTGGTTCAGTGCTTCTAGCAGTCTGTTAGTTTTGCAGGTTTTGTGGCCTGTAGGTTGGCAGAGAACACTGGCCACTTGCCACTCTTCAGATTTTAGACCTGTTTAAAGGTCTAAATCAAATCAGCTAATTTGTGATATGTTAAATGGCTGAGTCCGAATGGGGCTTATTGAATAGGTTTTTAATTGCCACATGAGCCACACCACTCCTGGGATTTTTCAATGTAAAAAGACCCCTTCCATCATTATTGCATATATGCACTTGCACATCTTTAACTTTAGTGTTTTGGGCCAGTGCTTCCTCTGCAGTAGCAGAAGAGAGACTCCTTCTCTAGTCAGTTCCTTAGTTCTGTCTAGTCAGGAAAGGGTTGTTAAAGAAACCTTGGCCAGTCACTTCAACCAAAGCCAACGTGATGGTTTTAAAGCAACAGCACCAGTAGAGCCCAGAATCACTGGTTTTGAATTACTACTCTGCTGAGAAAAGTTAAATACCAGCACATAGCCCGGGACTGCAAAAGCATGTAAGCAAACAATACAAACAACTGAAAAAGACGGCACTTACTCCTCTTGGTGCCTGGGAATACATTTGTTCAGTGAGTTTGATCTAATCCTGCAACCTCTGTGGGTTTTCTTTGTTTGTTCTTTCCTTGCTCTTTAGCTTATCTACATTGCTTGCTCGTATGCCACTGTGTATCTGATCTACATGAAATTTAAGGCCACCTATGATGGAAACCATGATACTTTCAGAGTGGAGTTTCTGATAGTTCCTGTTGGCGGACTCTCATTTCTTGTCAATCATGACTTCTCTCCTCTGGAGGTGAGTTGGTTGTGGGCAGGAGGTTATACTTTTTTCTTGAGAATATTTAGAACATGAAAATGAACATTTTTAGGCTGATCGAGGAATGCTTGAAAGATGCCTATGTTTAGTTAGGTTTAGGGTAATCCTGTTTCCTTAATGCATCTTTACAGTGTAGATTTCTGTGAAAATTTAAGGCGCTTCAGGAGACTAGCATTATTATCAACTGATTATTTTATTAAGCAGAAGACTTACCTTTTTCCCAGTACACTCTCATGGGTATATTAATTCAAAAGTATCCTTCCTTTTGTTATGTTTGTTAAAGAAATGTCCCAGAATGCAGTTTGTGAATGGTTGGTGCCACCTGGTGAAAACTAAAGGAATTATATTACTTCTTACATTTTGTAGAATCACAAATGTTATAGAGTGTTAGAAAAAATTGCATTGTATTTGAAATGCAGCTACATGTTTTCTATCAGAAAAATTATATTAAAAATGTAATTTAGAGAGTTCAAACAGGTAATTTTTCACACGAGATAGAGAATAACTTCAGATGCTTATTTTAAGTGGACTGAGCTGCATTTTTATATTTATTGGAGTTCAATGATTTTGTTAGTAAAGGAATTTCAGTTGCAACACTGAGACATTTTAAATTTTGTTCTATCTTAACTCAGTCTTTAAACTAATAGATTAAAAAATTTGGAAGAACATGGGGGGGGGGGCAGGGTACGGGGACACACGACTTTATCTTCCCTGCAGCTTTTCATAACACCAGCTCTGCAAGCTGTATTTCATAGTGCTGTAAATCCTGAACCAATGGATACACAGAAGTTTCCTCACAAGCAAACCTTTGCCTGTCATCTCACTAGACAGCTGGTTTGGAGAGTCTGTTGTCTGCCAAGAGAGTTGTTCCCTCATACAATCCCATGGTCGATTATGAAGCTTGCTCTTAGTTTTTCCTGTTCCAAGGATAGTTTGCCAAAATACTGTACCTATTCATAACATTGTTAGAGAGTGAAAAGTCAAGCCAAGTCAAATATGTTCTTTGCTTCTGTTATCAGTAAGACAGTTGAATATACCTGTGGGATTTGGTTTTTGTTTTTTTTTTTTTTCAGATACTGTGGACCTTCTCGATCTATCTTGAATCGGTTGCTATTCTCCCTCAACTTTTTATGATCAGCAAAACTGGGGAAGCAGAGACCATCACTACTCACTATCTTTTCTTCTTGGGTCTGTACCGTGCCTTGTACTTAGTCAACTGGATTTGGCGCTACTATTTTGAGGGATTTTTTGACCTCATAGCTGTTGTTGCTGGTGTGGTCCAGACCGTTCTTTACTGTGACTTCTTCTATTTGTATGTTACAAAAGGTAAGGAATGCAGTAACTTCCAACTTCAGGTTGTGAAAGGTAGCAATTAACACGTTCATAGGGATCTGCTATATCGACTTTACTAGGTCATTAATTCCGTGTGCAAATTATCACTGAAATCTGCTTAATAGATTCATTAATCAAAGAGATTTCTTGATTATTTCTGCTAGTGTGGGGCATTTCTGAGGATTGTTTTGAATATGGATAGAATATAAAGGTATAAATGATCTTATTAATTGACAAATTTAAAATAAGTATGGCTAAATACATGTTGCTGCTGTCTTCCAGTTACAAGCATGATCCTCATGCGTCTCCCAACAACATACCCTGTTTTGTGCAGATTCCATGCTTACAGACACCTTTCTCAGTGTTTTAAATACCTTAAGAATCAAAAGTATTTTGGATGTTTCTGTTGATGCTAAGTATAGAAGCAGTCATTTCTGCAGGGTGCATTAGGAATTGCCCTTATCACATTCCAGCTTTCATCATAGAACTACAAAGCTGTATGGGACTGTGTTATTTTAGTCACAACTCTTAAGAAACCACACAGGCAAGTATGTCCTGAGGATGAAAAGTGAGAATTCCAGGGTGCCACGAGAGGGCAGGATTGGAATAGTTGTTAATTCATCACAGTTTTACCACTACGTATTGAAGAGAGAGAAGCAAGCTTGGGAGGACTGTCTGAAGTTTTAAGTGTGTGCTTCTCCTAGATCTCATCTTTATTTTGCTAACTCTTTTCTTTCCTACTTTTCCTTACAGTACTCAAGGGAAAGAAGCTCAGTTTGCCAGCGTAAGTGCCAAAAAACCGTCACCAGCATCTGTCCTTTTGGATGCTTGGACAGAACAATCCTTATCACAAGCAAAGGCGAAGATGCTTGAGACAGAAAGTCAGAAACACAGCTCTTTATAGTGCAGGTAGTCATCAGCGGCTCTGTAAGAACGGAGGAAAAACAACCAGCAGATTTCTGTTTGATGCATCTTGGCTTTTATCTTTTTTATTACTATGTATAAAGATTTTTTACATAAAGAAACTTATACTGTATTAATAAATTCAGTGTATGGTTTCAATTGGAATAGTTCCAAAAGCGAGATTTTTGTGAGATTGTTTATGACCAGGAACAAGTGCAAACATTTTGGGTTTTGTTTTCTAATTTCTGAGAATTTCTTTGAAATGACTGATTTTTTTTCTTTTTTTTTTTTTTTTTTTTTTTTTTTTTTTTCTTTTCAGTGCACAGATATGTGCATCCTTGATGGATGGTAGTCATCTGTTCTTTCCCTTTGATTCAGTTTTCATTCCACTATATTTATTTTTTTTTTTTTCCAAAAGATGAATATATGTCAACTCTAAATCTGAAACCACCGATGTTTGATGTGATGTTCTGGTGCCCAGTCTTTGTGCCATCTGCTGACATGGAGTTCCTTATTTAAAATATATGTTGGTGCCAGAAGGGGAACAGTCACCTCTTGTAGTTGTTCCCCTTCTAAAACAGGCTGATGGCCAGAGGACAGTAAGGAAATCTCTGAGGCCACAGGGATGGGCCCTTTCCTGTTTTGCCATGATGTTTGGGAAGGTAATCCCAATACCGAGAGCACTTGGCAGCGCAGGTCGGAAAGGGTAAGAGATGCTGTTGTGTCGCTTAGTGGCAAATGCTTGTGACTGTATTCTTTGTTCAGGAAAAGGAGGTTAAATATCTTGGATGTACAGCCCGGTTACACCATTGCAGCTATAGAAATGGGAGACTTGTAAGTTGATTACAGTAATCTGTAGGTGATCATTTTAAACAGTATCTACATTTTCTTTTTAATTAATGCTTTATAAGCAACTTCCATGTTCAGCTTCAAGTGGTTTTCGATGTCACTTTTGGACTTTTTTTTTTTATGAACTTTCCAAAATCAGCAGCACCAGTTACCATTCTTTATCCTTTAAATGATTCCCTTTTTTTACTGAGCTGTTGCATGATTTATCCTGTGTTACCATCCTCAATAAACACTTTATGAAATGGTGAGAATGTTATTTTTTATTATTCCTGAATTAAGTTTTCTGTTAGCCTGAGACCAGATGAAAAGTGGTAGTAAGGATGAGTTGCTTAATGTCAGTTTGCTCTATTGAAATGTGACCTTTTTAAGGCTGTGAGGGGCATTATCACTGAATGAAGCAATAGTGACTTTGTTCTGCTTGTTTTGTAAGATCTCAGTCTCCAGCCTTGTGCAGATGAGGGTTTGGTGCTTGTCTGTGTTTTTATCTTCAAGGAGTCATTTATCTTCTCTAACTTAGTTTACCATCATTATCCCCCCGATTAGTGATGGTTAGCATTCCTAGTGCCAAGCGTAAATAGTGGTTTTATTTGCAGAGTGTGTATGCTAAGATGCTGTGTATCTGCTCTCTGGTACTACACTGAGTATCCCTGTGCTGCTCAGAGCTGGGTTGAAACCAAGGTCTGTCCCTGTAATGAAATCCAAGAGCCTGATTCTAGTTGTAGCCATAGGGCTGCATGAGATCTGGGCTGGTTTGTGCAAGAGGGAGCTCGCCAGGATTGGGGTAGGTTACTTGTTTCCATGTGTTTCTGCTTCGTCCTTCAACTCAGTTGCACAGTGTCCTTCGGGGGTATGTTGTCCCGCTGGGCGCTCAGGGCTGCGCGGGAGCGGGGGGGCTGTGGAAGGTAGCAGGGCTGCTGCCGCGGAAGGCAGCGGCTGAGGGCGGCGGCCCTAACGCCTTCCCGCTGGCGAACAACGCGTCATGGCTTTGCATTTCATGCAGCCGTTCAGCATTTTTGCTGGTTGTCTGGTGCCCGCCTGTGCCCCGTGGTGGCCGAGACGCCATCCTTCGGGTGTACCGGGACAGGCGAGTCTTGCGCACGGGGTTTGCGCCTTACCCCCGAACC
>KL256999.1:4434-21567 GCA_000699545.1 Podiceps cristatus
CCCCGAAGTTACTACATCCTTAGTCTTTTACTTGAGAAAATCTAGTATTATCCTAACTCCCCCCAAAATAATAATTAAAAAAGGAAATATTTTTATTGGCAAGCTTATTGTTCAAGTTTGTTGTATCTTCTAGGTGTTGCCGTTTCCTCAACGCAGTAAGCTTGCTTCTGTGTTTTCTCACTTGGAGACTTCTCATTCATCCAAAATTCGCATTCATTCAAAAGAAAAAGCATTTCTTCTTTTTAAAGATGGAAAACCACCCCCGTAGGAATCCACTCCAGTTTTATCGTCTGAATGTTCTCCCCCGTTACTTGCATAACTCACAGCTAAGAAACTTTGTGTTTTCATGATAAATCTCATCAGCTTTGATTAGGTACCACACTAGAAAACACAGCAATATAATTCTGTCAGACTTTGTGTATTTTCAGAGTTCTCCCATCATGGCCACGGGAAGAATTCTCTGTTAAGTTACATTTTTGATATAACTTCAAGATCTTTATTTTTGATATTTTTTTTTTTTTTTTAAGATCAGCTTTTCTGAAAGCAATCTTCCTGGTTGGAAGCATTCTCAATTCTCCTCTCCTTTTTTCCTTCATTTCATCTGGTTGCTCTATACCCCCCCCCAAGTAACCTTCTCATTCACACTGCTCTGCTGCTAGTCCCCTCAATTAGTAAGGTCTTTTCATCTTGGTAGGCAAATTATTTTTCATCTGCAACAGGGACACCAGGAATGCTTTTACGCTATCAACTTCATCACAGGTTTTGCTCACCTATAGGCAAAACCCCAAAACAAACACAATGCTGCGAGACGAAGTAGTACAGCTGAGAACACAAGAATCCCGAATGGAAGGCAACGTTTGACTGAGAGGGAGCAGGTGCTGCAAGCATTAGGAAATACTCTTCAGTAGTTTGGCCAGTGTAGCCCGTTTCTTACGGGTAACAGTAATGCAATATTCCATTCATCGGGATCTTTCCTCTATAACCATGGGGGTTTTCTTATGACACACACAAATGGAGAAAGAAGGCTCAATACACAAACCCTAATATTAAACAGTCAAGATATCATTCAAACTATTACCAGTTTGTCAGGTCTAACCTTCTGCACTTAAATGTAGCTCCTTTACATATCTGCGGTATCATTCAATTGTTTTCTTCCAACATGACCGTCTGAAGTGACCCAGTGTGGGCAAGTCAGAATTCAGTTTAAAAATAGAGCTGGCACCGTGAAAGAGTTTTGAAAACCAGTGAAGTTCGGTTACTCCTGTGTTTGGTTCTGCAGCCCCTTTTCCCTGAATAGGTCAGTATTATTCCAGACATCACTAACCAAGCGCGACAGCAATTCCAGGTTTCCAGCGTAGCCCTTTCAGACAAAACAATGCGAGAGGCGAGTTCTACAGGTAACTTTTAATGCAAGTCTTGAAAATTTGAGCAGATTCTGGTATTTTTGCCTTCCCAATACACGTGATTGCATTTATTTACATATATTTTTGCCTTTTGGTATACATTTATTGCCAGTTACCCTCTTCATTCTTAAACAACAGCACAAATGGTCTATAGTCATGACACCTCACAACAGCCTCACTTGCCATTTACACAAAAATAATTACGCCTAAATACTTTTTTTTTTTTTTAATCTTCTGGCAAGTCAGGATTTTCTCCTCATTTATTAATAGCCATGCCTGGCAGAACACACCAAAAGTGCTGATACTCGTGACTAATCTAGATGAAGTTCAAGTTAGCTGACGGGAGATAATTTTCTTCAGTTCTTCATTCGGCTCTTACTCATCCCAGGTATCTCCATATTTATTTACTTTAACTAAAGAAAAGAAGAAAAAGTAGTCACATATGACTTAACAGAACTGCAAAAGTTTATCTTATACAGTGCCGAAAAGCACGATGAAATGCGTTATCCTTTGAAGTGGGGAGCGGAGAGAGTGTCAGTCACAGCACAACAGATATCTAATTAAAGCTACTTTTGAATAAATAGGGAGAAGAGTTTCTTAATTATTATTCCTTGATGAATTAATACTCAGTCAAGAGGCCTACTGTGCTAATTCCTGCTCTACAGATTTTGTAATTACTTTGAAACAAATGTAACATGTGGATGAAACAAAGACAATTGGAGGAAACAGGCAAGGAATGTTACGATAAATAATGTGGCTACATAATCTAGCTACGTGCACAATTGGATGGATTCAGGATAGTTTAAACACATTCAAAGACAAACAAACAGAAATCAGAAATCCCTACTAGGAAACTACTCAGCCATTATTATTTGGCAGCTTCCTTTAGTATAGGAGTGAGTCAGTTAAAAAAAAAAAAAATAATAAATCAGGGTACCGGTCTTAATGGCTTTATTCAGAAGCATGTCATGCGTAACCGAACAATGACTGGAAAGTGAAAAGATGCTTTCTTGCAAGTGAGACGCAAAGTAGACTTATAAAATTGACTGCCGTCATGGAGAGGGTAAAGGATGGATCTATATGACCCAGTAGGAATACTGCACCCCTTTATAAATCTACTTGCTGGTTAATTACTAAGCCCACTGTTTATTAAAACCTGTCTGCAGTAGAAGCAGTGGAACAGAGCAGCACGCACGGCCCTGGTTTCAGTGAGAGGCCAGCAAACAGCAGAACGCGCTGACAAACCGTCTCTCAAGCTGGCTGATGCCGCAGCGAGGCCCACTGAGAAGCGCTCTCAAAGCACAGTTTGCTTTCCACTTCTGTGACCCAGGGCAGCTGAGCAGGCTGCGCTCCGTCCTTGGGAGACGCTCCAGACCGGATCAGCTAGGCAGATGCACGCGTCTGCACGGCTACAGCGAACGGACGTTAGGAACGGCTTCAAACTGGCTTAGCCACGGCTTGTTTTCCCTCCTGTCCTTGCAACAGAGGGCAGAAACCACTGTTCCTATTTGCTCGCCTGGTTCCTACGACACTGAGGTAAGAGGATGGACAAAGGGGTAATGACACAGGACGCACGAACAGGCGCACAGCGAGTCACGCAGCCAGCGTGACACACGAAGCTGAATCAGGTCTTAGCCTGCAACATCAGCAGAATTCCTCAACTGTAGCTTTAAATATGCTTCCACTTGTGAAAGGTTTCTGAATTTTTGTATTCACTCCTTACTCATTTTCTCTAAAAATACGAAGAGATAAACGTTTATTTACAAATCTCATGCACTGCTCAGTGTAGTTCTGCTCTCAAAGCCTGAGTATAACCATCAAATGGAACACAGAAACAGACAGAATGCAGGATTTGGTCAACATTTTATAGTCATAGACCTCAAATAACTAAAAATAATGAATGCATTCTCATTTCACAGCCACAAGATTTGCCATGGAATAGGGCACGGTTTGCAGAATGCTGCTTAAGATTTCTGTTTGTGATGTTCACGTGACATTTCTAGGCTTTCTATTTGTGGAGAAATAGCTTGAAAAAGAAACACTGTGTAAACGAATGAAGCATCAGCTGACAGAATTTAGAAGCGAGCTGAAACTACAGCTTCAATAATTCTTTCATGTCTCATTTGGCATAGTCACGTGGTAAGAGAAAAAGGTTTTCATTCTTGAAGTAACAGATTTAAATCATTACCCAGTAATTCTTTATCATTTTTATTTCAAGACTGTGTAGATCTGACCAAAGACACCTGATCTGGAGAAGGTAATTCACAAACATGAAAGAGACTGACACTCTTAAGCATCACTGTTCCAAAGCTTACTATTGCCACTTCAGAACTTCTTGCTTTAACATACTTTTCTATACTTACTACCAGCTGTTAGGCCTAATAGGAGACGTTAGCTATTCCTACAAATCTTGTTGCAATGTGTTTGACACGACTAGACACTGCATACAAACGGGAACAATTCAAGCTGACTAGTCCAGCAGTGTATTAAATGGTAAAACTAATGGTAAAACTCTTGCTAACATCATTTTCACGGGTGCCACACTGAATTTAAAAAGTTCGAGAGCAAGCCATTATGAATTGCTTCTGTGTCTCCTCTTCAAAAAATTGAGTCAAAAATTTGACTGAATGGCATCTTACTCTTCAGAACATTGCATTCTTATTTTGCCATGTAAAGTTTTGTTTTTCACTGGGGAAAAAAAAAAAAATCTCAATATTGCTGCCAAATACGGTTTCCTTCCTTTGAGTTTTAATGTAGAAAATGAACCTCTACAAACAATGCCTCTATAGAAATCCACTAATTCCACATGAAACAATTCATAAAAATAAATACCCTCCCCTTCAAAACCATCAACCATGTGCTCTATTTTGAGAGAACAATGCTATCTAAAACATACACCCCCTTCCATAGCTAAACCTCTTCAGTTTAGCTCTAAGCTCAGAGAATTCTTTGTTGAAAGAGGTTGCTCGATATATTCAATAAACCACAAGTTAATGAGATTTTCAGCCTGGCACCAAGCAACATGGCTAGAGAAGAGGAATTATAATTTGCTATTGGAAGACCAATGTTTTTGAAAATAGAAATAATTTGAAATACGAAACCACAGACCACATCACATGTGAGATACCTGCAGATACTGTAAAAATAAACTGTTTAAAGGGTAAGCAGAATTAAGTCTTGGGTTTGTAACCATTTTTAACATTATTGCCAGTATTTGAATTTACTACATATTTCTATAAATCAGTATGTTACCTTCCTTAGCTGTTTTTTCCGGTGAAAACTTGCTCGGAGTTTCTGCCTTTGGTGGTGTCATTACCTCATACGTCTCTCTGTGTTTATTCCTTAATTCCTCATATGTGATGCCTTTTTTTTTACGACTTTCTTCTGGAATTCTGGATCTTTCTTCTGGAGCAGGATCTGAAAACAAGCCAAACATCAAAATACTAAAAATGGTGTCACACTACCAAGACTTTGCTACATCCTGTTCTAGAATGCCAGGTAATTACAGCTCAATCCCAAATGAAAAAGAGCATGACAGCTGCAATTCTGAATGCAAGTGAGAATGCACGTCATCTTCAATTAATCCATTCCTTTTATCCTCTTCATTTCGTCAAGCTGCTTTGAAAGTCTGGCCGTTAACTCCCTTCATTTTACCCAACAGAAATCCTAACAACGGATAAAGCAGTTCTGGTCACTTTATGTAAAATTTATGATAATCACACATTTGATACCTTTATGATTTCTGAAGAGAAATCTAAGTGAAACTTAAGGGTTTGCATTCACGCTTTAAATTCTGCTTTCAAAGAATCACGACTACATATGTCACCTGATAAACATTTTATCCTTTTATCTACATTTATAATGCAGAATCTTGATTCTATAATTAAGGTTCTACGAACTATTGGTATTTGCGATGAAGCATAATTACAATTTCCTTGACACACTTACATCTGATACTTTTATATAACTAAAACCGAGTTGCGTGAAAGAGCTTTTTTGTGTAATAAAATCTTCTCCATAAAGGAGTTAAAAAATCCAAACCAATTCAAAGTACAAAACTCTGCATTTGACAGCAACTTCCTCCTCTGCGTAGCAGAGAGCCCTGAATTCAGAATCATGTTTCCCCTGCAATAGCTGAGGACAGAGTTCATACCGGAAGGAGGGGAGCAGTACCTGAAAACCGTTTTAGTCTCTGTGAGAAAATCAGCTGTTGCTGGACAGAACACAATATGCATTCAGTTCTCAGATGTGAGTGTCACATTATAAAAAACAGTTAATGTCTCTTGAGTTATAGTATAGCAGCTACAGGAGCACTGCTGGTAAAAATGGAATAACCTCAGAAAGGCCAGCAGACAACTGGGAGAGACCAGGGGCTGTTTAGTGCAGTGAAAGGATGGCATGTTCACGTTAATTTCAATCAAAAAGAACATTAAGTCAGGCTGAGGTTTTTGCAGGTTTAGTTTCACAACAGATTAAAACTTGCAAGTTAATTTATGATCTTTACTTGCAATTACAGCTATAAAAAGTGAAAAAAAAATAGTTTACAGTTAGAACACAGAATAATACATATATTCATCTTCTGTGTAAAAACAATTCTGGGAACTTCAAGCTGTTCTGTTCCAAACCACTATAATGTACTGTGTATGGGATGAAAATACACAGTTTAGTAAGTGAAGTATCTAAGAGAAAGGCAAGACTCATTTACTACTGACTGCTAAATACAAAGACAAAACACACCTTGAACAGTGTAATCGGTAATTCCTGTAGGCGAAGATTCATTCAGGGAAGCACTGAATGGAACGGGTTCATAATTTGAGAGGGCTCTATCTGTTGAACTATAATCATCTGAATAGCTAGAAGAAAGTGGGAATCCAGCTCTTGGAGACGAAGACTCAGTAAATGACTGAGAAGGCACGTCTGAAAATTCAGATTTGCGACTGGAACGGCTGGAAAATAATGCAGTTAAATATTAGATACTGAAATACTGAAGTTAAAAATGGAACTGTAAGAGTAACAGTATGTGCAGTGCAGTTCAAGAAAATACTCTTTTAAATGGTTTTGTTTCCAACACGAATTCTCATCTTAAAAAGAGTATGTTGTTTTGTTTCATTTTTTTTTCCTTTACATTGCAAAGATCTATATAGTCCCTCCCCCAACACTCTTCCCTTCTTTCCAGAAACCTAACTTATACCTGAAAGTCTCCAGAATAGAAGACAAGAGACAAAGTACTTTGTCATTTTTGCCTTGTGAAGTGCAATCTCTTCCCCCAGGGAAAGGATCTGTTCTTCAGACAGAAAAAAATGCATTGACACAGATAGTACAGGGTATGCCCATGTAACTAGTGGTAGCATGAGCTATAGTTATTTTTAAAGGCCTGTTAGGAAGAATTTCAAATATAAACACCTTCGACATTAGAAGCTGCTGTAATTTATCTGTACTGAACAGCAGAAAAAAAGAAGAACGAAGAGTTACCTTCAGGACTAAATCATGAAGGTTTGAGTTGCCGAATTCAGCAGAAACATTAGTGAATTTTCTCTTAAGAGAGAAAGGGAGGAGCACAAAGAATATTCTGGAATCTGATGCCTGATATCCTAAAGCATTCACTACATACTCAGAATGGCCCTGCAAACCACTACACATGTCTCTATGAAGAATGCCACCGCTTGGTGCCACTAGAATGTGTCTAGTATTTATTTGTATTTAATAGTATTTATTCTTTGTTAAAAACTTCTGCTTAGCTGTGCTTTTAGTTTCATGTGAAAAACTTTTGCAATTAGTCTTTGTTTTATTCTCACCATAAACACACAGAGCTAAGCCATTTTATTGCCTCAATTATATTTTTTAAGTATATGCAAACACAGCTTTAAAGAACTATCTAATCTTTTAGCTCCCTACTTACTTTTAACTGCAAATCAGAATTACCAAAATGTATCAATTAGTAGATGTATAATGACCATGAAAATGCAATGACTTCTGTTGCTGGCTTAAAAAGAGTAGCACATATGGACAATAATGCAATTTGAATGGATTTAAATTAATCATTCAACAAGAAATTAAAAAAAAAAAAATATGACTTAGGAAATGTAAAATTTTACAGGTACAAAAGAATGGGCATTAAAAGTTGAAGGGACTTATTGGTGTGGCAGATGATGGCATTTCAATGCGGTCTCACCTAGAGTAAATGGTTAAGGATCATGACAATTTCTTATTAGAAACTGGAGATGGGTAAAGGGACAAGTCCAGCTCCAATTCAGCTGGAGTTTATACACTAAATGTATACAGCGGTAATTCCTAAAACTATGTTTGATACCATAAAAACGTAAACATTTCAGAATAAAGGTAAATCTTGCAGACAAAGTTTCATAAATCTGAACTTACAGTGTCATTAAGAGTTTAATCAAATCCTTGGCACATACACAGCAGGGCTACTACTCGCTATTCAAACACTATTCTCCCGGGTTTGAATCAAGAGTTTAAGTGAGATATTCCGAAAGTAGTTTGCAATTAAAAACCACCTGAGGTAGAAAACATTCTGGAACAAAACAGGAAACAGTTTTAAGAACCTGATGAGTTTCTCATATGTACAGCATAATGCTGTTACAGATGTAAAGGATTTAAACAAACAGCAGTAAGTTTGACCACCATGCTTCTTCCTGCACTGATATTGTTTACTGAGCTCTTTCCTTTGATAAACACTGAAATCATTTCCACCCTCTTCCTACTTCAATCAAACTGAACTATGGGAAAACTTCCAGAACGTTAACACTATTTTATATCAGTTAACTTAGTTTACTTCTAATCTAAGGAAGCAACTTCTGCTGTCACACTACTGTAAGAAAACTCCATGGGAAATCATCATCTTCAAGGAATACATTTTGCCAAGTAAAATGTTTCTTTTTCTACTCCTCAAAGTGATCACTGGTATTTAAAAAGCTCAAAATGCATGTTTTATAGATAGCCAACATACAGACACAGTTTCCTGAAAGTGGAAGATTTTGGGTAATAGGGGGAGAGGGAAGGTGCAGCTCTGAAGGTCTTTGAAAGCTGCAAATGTAGCCTTTATCTGTTAGTGTTTAAAATGTCCTATTCAAGAATAAGTTTTCAATTTAAAAGATAATTAAATTCTTACTTATGTGAACTATGTCTCTGAGCTTGTCGTAGAACATCTCCTATTGGAGAATCCTTCAGTTTCTTAAATTTCTCGCTACAGATTGGCAAGTAGGATATCTTTCCACCCAGGTATCCACACATTCCAGCGACTTTTTTAAAAGAAAAAAAAAAGATGGTTTTATATGCTGTATCATAATATTCAACATAGTTTTAAAATAATCAATCAATAATCAGTTTTAAAATTTTAAAATTAATTATACAGTATCTCAAATAAAACTGTTTAGAGCTAAACAAAACCACACAGTAATCATCTCTGCGTCTTCTGCAGACAAAGGGTACTAAAAACAAATGCAACAGCTGAACAGAGACAGAGCAATGATTTAGACATGGCACGAGCATCAGACCTTTTCAGCTAATACTTGATGAATGAAAGGTGACAAAAAAAAAGTAAAATAATTGCAATCATTTTTTCCCAAAATCCAGAAATAACAATTGTCAAAGATGATAAAACAGTCAGGAATAAACAAAGGTACTGTATTCTGCTAATTTAATCCATCAGAACAGTCAGATCTTGAAAAGGCTTTCACTAGGATGAAGAGAAGCCTAAACAAACTTAGCATTAGGCTCAGTATCTTCTGAAGAGGATTCTATGCTATGGTTGCCAGAGGGCAAACAACTGAATTAGCTGAACCCTCGCCATCACTAGGCAAATGCTTTCAGTTTTGTGCATGAGCTATTTTCATCTGCTAGACAGGACACGACAATAAATGATCACGATAGTTCCTTCGGGGTTTAAAACTGATGATTTCCACCAACTGGCTCCTTCAGGTTTTATTACTGGGTCAAACGGAGTATGAAGGAGCATGAAGGATGCAGTGGTGATTAACAGAAGTTTTCTCGTTGACTTTGTAGGAGAAAAGGACTAGACCCTTCTTTCATAGGCAACAAGTATTTTCTAAATACAAAGACTAAAGACTCTCAACCATCTTTAAGTCAGGAAGGAGTTAATTACCAGTAACATTAATCCTCTGAGGTCTTCACACAGTAGATTACAGATCGTTTGGGAATCAATATAAAAGGGGGTTCTACCCTACCTTTCTGTACTGGTACCGAAATTGTGATTCCTGCTCTATTGTCTGGATTTTCAAAGGCAGGTTAAAAATACTTTTCCAAGGGAAAAGAGAACAGCCACAACTACGAGTGAAGTTTACAAATGCAAGGGTTTAGCTGTTTAGCAGGTCAAAAAAACTGGAAGACACCTCCAACGCTATAAATATGTGCAAAGGGAAAAACTACAAGCCCCTAAAAGGAAAAAGAGCCCAACAAGAATTCAAACAAAATATTTAGCAAAATAAAGCTAAGTATCAAAGAGAAAGTCTCCTTTTCTTGAGGCCTTCCAGTCAAGAAAAGTGGAAGCATCTCTCAGGAAGATGTTTCACCCAAAGGAATTACTGGCTAAAATATTTTTTTTTTCTCTTGTTATAGAACTAACAGCCAAATGAGCCACATTTTTGAAGTTAGCACAGTAAGTGAGATATTATTGCTCTCTGCTTCTTCTGTATTCACTGTGACAAGACATTAGAGAAGCTAATCGGAGACGGATAAAAAAGGCCAGGTCCCACTGCAGGCTAACATGAAGCAGGACCCATGGATCTTACCTTTCTTTGTCAAAGAGGGATAGAGGACCAAATAGCTCTATGCTGTGTTGAAGGAGATGCTGCCTAATGTCATGTGTCGTGACTAATTAGTAATTCCATTAAATTGTCCAAGTGCCTAGAAGACTACTGAGAAAAGCTGTAATTCCTATAGGAAGAACATCATTCTGGAATCTGAAAATTCCTATCTAGAAAATGAAACACTTCTCAACTTCCAGATAAACCCAAGAAGGTGCAAAGCAGGGGAAGATGCAAAATGGAAACTAAAAAAAGATCTGACTCATCCATGTTAGTTAGATATAAAAGAGCAATTACTGTAATCAGGCATAGATACTCTTCAGAAAAAGAATCTAACAACCACAAGTTACACGCACCATCACCAGACTGCTGTAACCAATAGCTGCAGTAGCAGTACGCTCAGCTCCGTGACACCAGAAAAACAAGAATCGTCTTGAACTGTCTCACTGTTGTTTAACAACAGCTAGCTACCAGCTAGTAGCAGAGCCTGGAACTGCATATGCTGTTCCTTCAGAACTCATGGAGGAAAAAAAAACAAACCAAAAAGTGACTGTACTGCTTCCTTTAATGAGATTTCACTGCAGGAGGAATGTGCAGTTAAATTATGAGACATAATTCGGACCTGTAAACTATGTCCCTGGCAATAGCCTTCAGGAAGATCCTGTAGACAGCTGGCACATCTGACCTAAACAATACAAGGATGAAACGAAAACTGCTTAACTCTGGCCTTTTACACTCCAACTATGTCCCAGAAAAATCCCCATGTTTAAAATGCTCATAAATCACACAAAGTTACCTGGTGAAAAGCAACCAAAATGCATACTTCATGCAAAATTCTTTTAGTATAAAATGGAAGTCCATATGCCTACCAGTGTACATCGAAAAGGAGAAGCCAGAAGTATTTTGGCTGATAACCTTAACATCAAGAATAGCTGGTCCAGTCCAGCTGCTCCTGATTTTTCCCCTTGATTTCAAAATTCGGTTCTATTAAATAGAAGGAATGTAGCCCTTAAACTAGAAATGTGTAGGAGGTATCAGGGAAACAGTAATTCTATTATTTATTAGAAATGTTTGTGTTATAACATCATTTGGCATTCACAGAAAGCAAGTAGAATTTAGTGTAAACAAATGGCAGCCCTAGTCTCTCATATTCATTTATCTGCTTATTCAATACTTCCTTCACCACAGATCATGGGGTTTATCCTCTTCCCACTGAAGTAAACTGTGACAGTAACTGGCTGGATCTGGACTGATTGGCAAGATGGCAACTTCCTGTTTTACTGTCATGTATTACATTGAAACGGTTAATAATTTATTTTTGATTATACGTAATCCAAAATCATTCATGTGAAATTGCCGTTTTCCTAGAATTGTACATACATAATGTCCAGGAAAAAAAAAAAGGCACTAAAATAGCCTGAATGGGACAAGTAAGATGCATGAAGAAAGACCTTCAAATTAGGAAGGGAGGGGTGGGCATACTCTGGCAAAGTCATTTAAAGCAAGCTTGTACAGTATCTATTTACAATGTTTTTACCTTAAATTCTTACATTACACTTGTCAAGCACATTCCAAATCTTACATTTTTATGCAAAACCTCTGAACAAAACTTGTCCAAAACGCACTGCACAAATTCAAAGATGGTGAATAAATGAAGTGCTCTGCCTCTTGACATTGAACAGGTTCTCAGTGTGAGATGCCTTGACGAGGAAACACAGCTAAAAAGTTGCTGACTGATAGAATTAACTGCAGGAAGGTGAAACTTATTCATTGGCTATATCAGACCATTGACTCCTATCTTTGGGCACAGTCGTACCAATGTAAGCATAGAGCGGAGTTGCAGGGAATCAGCTAGCTAGTCTCACAGGAATCCCATCTGTGTAATGGACTGCGGAACCTACGGCATGAACACAAGCTGAATTTATACATAGCTTTTACTTACATGCAACTTTCATAAAAGATCCAAATCTTGAGCTATCTCTTAGAACACCTGAAAATGAGGATGAAAGTAATTACTAAGAAATTATTCATAATTAGGATGAAAAATATCAACTGTTATGTTTGTAGGTTGGTTTGTAGTTATGTTTGTAGGTAGTAGGTTACTGTTTTACACTTAATGTTGAAGAACATTCAGGAAAACCTAGCATCTGAATTCCCTGTAAAATTATGAAAATCTAAGAACTACCTCTTTAATCATATCACACACAGCATTACTACATGCTATAGAATATATTGTTTCATAATCGCTGAGATACTGCATTTATCAAATAACACAAAATGAACATGAATGTGATTTTAATTTAAAGTTGTGCTCCTTCTTTAGCTTTAGGAACTGAAAGTGATGTAGCTGAAGAGCCTAAACAAACTTCTTGTAATTACAAGTAGATTAGACATTACATTATTATAGTAACTTTATTAACAGCAGAAATATATTTCATCTGAGCAAATCCAAATTAACCCGAAGTATGTTTACACTTTACCTTTCCTAATTAAGAAACTAGTAGCAAGCATGCTCGCTGCAGCCAAAGGAAAAGCTGTGAAGAAGAAGAACAGTTGCTTAAAATACGATTTTCAGTATTTTCTCCCATATTTAACAAAATACACAATGAGAGTTACTATGCCTTACTAAGCTCATTTGAATAAGAATATAAGTATATATGTAATTATCAAACTATATATAAATTATGAAACATTCTCAATTCCAGTTTTTAAGACCTACTACAAATTATGCTGTTCTGGTTAATGAGTCATCCTGTCTTCATGAGGTTTCATGCTTCCTAAAATACAAAAGGTAATGGCAGATGGGATAATGCTCTAAGGACAAGATTCCAGGTCTAACGGCAGCTGCTACAGCATCAAGGTGCAGAACTTTAAACAAGAAAAGAATACACAGTTCTTTGGGGGAGTGTGGGGGGGAGAAGTTACGTAGAGCCCAGAGCTAAACAAAAGTCCTGATTTTGTTTTAATATAAGAACTTTGGAAAATAGTCTAACTCATACAGAGATATAGATTAACCTGATTAAAACGGGTTACCTAATTTTATTCACGAGCAATTTAAAGAACAGGGCAGCTTACGGATCAAACAATACAACTGAGGGGTCAGGTCAGGAATGCAGAGAAGATGACAAGCGTTACTGCCTATTGCAATCAGCGTAACAGTTCACAACCGTTTTTGTCATACTGAGAGAGCTCAGGTGGCAGGAAGCATTTGAAGATGGCAAGAAACAAAAGGAATGCTTATTTCAAGCAATGATAATTATGGATTGGGAAGATCAACTATGAAACTATTTGTAAAGACAACCACACCTACACAAGATACAGTGACACTACAACAATGAACGTGACAGAAGACTAAACAGTTCACAACCGTTTTTGTCATACTGAGAGAGCTCAGGTGGCAGGAAGCATTTGAAGATGGCAAGAAACAAAAGGAATGCTTATTTCAAGCAATGATAATTATGGATTGGGAAGATCAACTATGAAACTATTTGTAAAGACAACCACACCTACACAAGATACAGTGACACTACAACAATGAACGTGACAGAAGACTAAAGTTAATTACATTAAAGATTCAGATGTGTCATAATGAAATTACATTTTAAGCAAGTCTGAAAATGCAGATGATGTTACAAAAAGGCTCGGTGACAGCAATTTTACCTAGAGGAGAAATTTTTGCAACAGCACTAGATGGTTATAATGTTTTGATGCACATAATCTGCTAATTAAGTTCATGTTTGAAGATAAATGATATTTTTTTAGAATTTGGACAGCACGGTGTTAAAATATATTTTACAAACTAAGAATTTATTCCCTCACAAATTCTGATAGGTCTAAACTAGGTTGGGAGTCCAACCAGCAATTTAGGGTAAATATGACTGGATGTCACTTTTAAGAAAAAGTATTGGCTCCTTGGTTCACAAGCAAGATTACAGGAACACTTCAAAACAGAGAACAAAATCTTCCAATTTATTAAAGATTAAAGCCCTGATGCTTTTAGAGATCCTAGACCTAGATTTTCCAAAATTTAGAGTTCTACATTTACTGAGCTATAGAACGGTAATGCAGATTTGAAGCTAAATTGTAAGAGAAACACAAACAAACAAAACAGGTTAAAAAACAAAAAAAAAAAATCCAAAAGAACCTACTACAGAGGACTTCAGTCTAACTCTTAGAGGTTTGAACTGACCTACAGGCCCAACACAAATATTCTGGACATCAAAGACAGGTTACGCACTTTACTGGAAACAGCTGCTAGTATGTGAGCATATATATGACCTAAAATGGTAACTAGAAATTAAAAGAATAATAGGTAAATGAAAGTTGGGTTCATACATAAAAATTAATACAAATAATTATTCAAGTGTAGAAAAAAACAAAACCAAAAGCAGCTTGATAAATTAGAAAATATCAATGCTTTTCAATGCAAGGGCAAACAGTACTTTTCTTGCTTCAGGAACAAAATAAATCCTAGGAAAAATAATAGAAGGCGGATATATCAAGAACACATAATTAAGGATGGGAATGTAATGTACCCTAGTCAAAATGGTTTTACGGGCAAAAGTCATATTGCCCATATGGTTTGATTTTGTTAGCAAGATTAAAAGTGCAAAGGATAAAACTGTAGATGGTGACATGAATTTTTACAGTATTAGAATGTATATTATATATGAGCAGTAAAGCATATGTTAAACTGAATTATGAAATGACTAGCAAGCATTTCTGAAACAGAAGCTGTCAACAGAAACTACTGCAAAACAGAAAGCGTTTGCAAGAACTGGTAAAAATTTATTACAGCTTGAAATCTGAATAAACAAACTGAAAATAAACAAATGTATACTATATCTGAATAAGAATACAATAAGAATGGAGGATGTCAGGACAGCCACACAGGCAACACATACCTCATGCAAAGGGGCATTCAAATATGTCTTTAATACAGTGACTACAACAATCTAGGTACGTGTAACACACAAAAAATGAAACAAAGACAGGAGGCCTAGAAAACAGCAATGAGCTTCAGGCTCTCCCAGTGAGGTAACAGCACAGTACACAACTCCTGAAGAGAAAAAATATCTCAATTACTGCTGTAGCTCCCTAAAGTGAAACTACTGAAGAAACTAATTCGGGCTTCTCAACAATACCTTTGCCTTGTTTCTTCAGCCTCTGTATAAAGATGAACAGGGCAGTAAATTATGTTGCCAATCAAGAACTCACAGCAAAACACCTCAAGGAGAACAAACAACTTCCTTCTTGTCTTACAGAAGAGAGATTATCAATAAGCCATAACCAATAGTCCTCTTATTACTGATGAACCTGACTCTTTTCACTTATAAAAATAAAAGGGAAATGGCTAGATTTTAGCAAACAAGCTGAAGGTTTCCGGGTATTTGAATAAAAGTGGAAGATGAGAATGCCAAAACAATGCAGAAGGATACAGCAGAACTCTGAATCCTAAATTGAAAATCACAATGCCTTAGAAGTTGCCCCTGAAACTACCGACTGCTAGGAGAAATCCGAGCCCCAGTGTGCTAAATTCAGCAAATCAGCTGCTAAATTCTTCATCTGTCCTGGTTTCTGCTAAGCCACCTACCGGCATCAGGAGTAATCTACTACTGTGTGATAAAACAGTGGCTAGCAATCACAGCAGAAAGCTTGTTCAAACCTCTTGACCCAGCTGTCTAAAAACCAGGTATGTCTTGAACCTTTGAGTTACAGAAACAACGTTAAATAATGCAATCAGTTCTCAATGTTTTGTGAAACAAAAACCCCAACATAACCTTGATATTTCAAATAAATTAAGATGAGACATAAAATATTCTGTGAAAACAATGCAAGTTTATTATTCTGTCTCCATAAAGCCAGAAAGCAATGGTTCTAAGTTAAACTATTTTATTCTTGCATTCTAAACGTAACAAAAAAAAGGAAATAAAAATGTAGAACTAAGAAGAAAGAGTATTCAGATACATAGAGTCCATTAAATATATCTATTTTCAGATGTTTAATAAGCATATTAATTTAAAATATGAAGGGATCTTGTTATAAAGCATAAACCTTACAAACTACATTGCATCTTACACAAAATTCCTGTCTTGCAATCTCTTAATAAATGTAAATCCTACATGGATCAACATTTACTAGCATAAAATTTTAGACCATGTAAAACTTGTTAATTAACTGTTGTGATATATTGACCCAGGCCTGCCTTCCTTAATGCCTCAGAAAACAACAAAAACTAAGGGTGGAAGAAAAGCAATCCAAGTTTGCCAGCAAACTGAACTTACCTCTATACCGGGCACTCTCCTCAGCACATTCCTTGAGGAGTCTTCTTTCCTCCTCTGTCGGCACATAAGGCTTAGGTACTTCCCTCTTTCATTAGGGAAATAAATTGGAAAAGAATGAGCAAAAGAAAGATTAGGGGGGATTTTTCAATTAAAAACTGTCAAACTTTCACACCTTGTAGTGCCTGTACTTTCACAGTTATATTTAAGGAACTGGTGCTTTTTGCCTATAAATGTCATATGAAATGTATCATCAAAAAAAAAAAAAAAATCCAATGCTTCTACAAGTCATGAGAGAAGAGAAAGTATTTTGTGCATGGTCAAATCCCAACTCAGTCCACTCCTTTTTCTTCAGAAAAGCCTGCTTTGGTCCTTGCAACCAGCCTTCCAAACAGATGAAACCTGACAGCTCATTAAATCCCTTTTTAAAATATTTGTCGGGGGTTTAATTACACAACGCTTGTTGCCTGTTTACATTCGCCTATTTGGTGAAAGCTGGCCAGCTGTTTTGTCAGAAGGTGGGAAGTTTCTACCAGAGGTGCGTGACCCTCTCCTGTCGCGCAACGCGTGCGACCGGGCACCCTGCCAGACCGACGACCGGCAGAAGGGCAGATACGAGAAAGCCGCCCGTTACCGAGAACACCTCCTGCCGGGCGTAAAGCCCCG
>JMFS01010274.1:0-10129 GCA_000699545.1 Podiceps cristatus
CCCTTTAAACCCTAAAATAGGCCTCTTGGGGTAAATGATTTGTTACCTATTGCTGCATGACTGGATCATTAGCCTGTTATTTTAAAATGCTAGCAAGACAATATTACTATATATAATATGTAACTTTTATCTCTCTGGAAAGATCACTGGTTTTGGCCCATGACATCATCTCTAGACATTACTAAATAAAGGAGCTAAAAATAAAGCTTTAAAATGAGATATGAGTAAACTTTCTACTATAGAAATAGGATTTATGTTGCCTATGTACTTCACATGCATTTTTTCTTTGCCACCTGTCATTGAAACTATGGACAGATGCTTTCTCTGGGTTCCAGCTGAGCCTGCTGAAAATACTACTGCTCTCAGGTGCTTGTCACTGCCTGGGAGCTAGAGGTTACTGTCCTCACAACTTCTCCAAAGCAAGAGATCATGAGTGTTCCCGTGTCTGCTGATGGCAAAGTCAGTCACCTTCGGGAATGAACCTGGCTGACTGCAGTGACATGGATTAGAGTCCCGCAAAATCCCCTTGCTCCAGCTGTATTTGTCTCCCAGAGGAGCAGTAACAGACAGCTGGGGGGAAGGATGCTAATGTTGCCAACTGGCATGGCTGACTGCAGAGTCAATACCTAGCTGCAGCTTTTTTTTTTTTTTTTTTTTTTAGAGTCAGTGGTCTTGGAAGCAAGCAGATTTCTCTCAGAATCACCGAATCCTCAAAATGTGGGACCTCCAGCATTGAGATCATCTGTAGATAATAAAAATCTCCAGAATTTTTCAGAGAGGCAAAGAAAACCTGTCGCCCCTTAGTTTTCATAAAGAGTGAAATAATTGAGTTTAATTTCAGTAAGTACTGGAGTGGTTTTCAATGTTTGAAATGCCTAATGTAAGCAGTTACTCTATGACAACACGGTAGCCAGAGAAATCTAGATTTCTGGCATATCTGGAACAACAGCCTACGTTTCCCTCCCCCACCCCTGCTGCCCCCATCCCTTTCCACCTCTGGCATTTTCCAAAGTCACCTCTGCACCAGTGCAAACAGTAACCATTGTGGTACGACCCTGCCAGGGTTGTGATCGATGCTGCTGTGGAGCTGGGCTGGATGTTGAAGGAGACCCCCAAAGAGCTGGGCTGCTTCTGCTAGGGCAGGCAGAGCGAGGGCTGCTGCCGCGAGGCATCCCCTTGCTTCAGAAAAGCTGAATATTCAGCATCCTCCTCCTGTTAGCGGTAGCGAGAGGAGGTGTTTGGGAAGCATCTGCTGCTTGAAGAGCCTGCCCAAAAACGGAGGAGGTGGTACATGAGAATTCTGCACTCAGTTCCCATCCCAAACTATGCTGAGTTACCATGTATAGAGAACTAGGATGCACTTACTTGCTGCATAATGATACACCACTGAGTAATCATGAGTATACCTAGTACTGGAGACTTGTTGCTTGCTAACTACTGCCATGATGGCTTATCTATAAAATAGAAGGGGAAAAATGTGAAGGAAAAAAAAACCCCAAACCCAAACCTTAAGTATTGCAGCTTTGTGATTGATGCTCGTAACGGTACAGCAGAGGGTATGGCTGAGACATGGGAAGTGAATGGAGAGCTAATATATAGCAAATACCAAGGAAACGCAGGTTTCCAGAGAAGAAAAGCTTGTAATCCTTGTATGTAGTCATTAGCATATAGTTGATACAGAATAATGTTAAGGAGTGACAGAAAACTTGGCCTATAGCATTTGGGGATTGCAACCGTCTTACTGCTGAAAGTTTCAAATAAATAATGTTGCCGAGAGTGTGTATTAGGCATAGAAAGCATCACAAAGGTATAAGTATAGAGCAATAAAGTTGTTTTAAGTAACCCAAAACATTCTATGATTCTGTGACTCTAAAAATTATGTCACTGTTCGTTGCAAGAAAAGGTATTTTACACAAAATTTTCCTTTTGTCTTTGTGGTGTGTTCTGTGTTTTTTTTTTTTTCTTTTTTTTTTTTTTTTTCTTTTCTTTTCCCCGCAGTGGGCTTTTGTGGAGGAAGGAAAGGAAATAAGCAAAAATTTAATATTCCCCCCAGAGCCTTTGGGATATTTTTATTTTTTTTTTTTTTTTTTTTTGGTACTTGTGTCTCTTGCCATGTGTCTTGATATGGGCTCTTGTCACTTTTCCATCTTGGATTAAATTGTTAAGAGCATGGATTCTGGAAGAAGTTAGTGTGGGGGGAGGAATGGTACCTGCTTGCTGGTGTAGGCACCGTACCTTACCTGCCCCAGTCCCCTTGGAGATGGGGCCAAGCAGCATGACTTCTGCAGCTTTGCCTGGGCTTGGTGGGACAGCCAGCATCTCCAGCTTCTGCTGCTTCAGCCTTTGGAGTGAGTTAGTACCTGCAGTTATTAATCAGTGAGGGTGTGACTCCATTTAGAGGAAGGTCATATTTTATTGTGTTCTTGGGGACTTGACCTAGTGCTTTTTGCAGCCAGGTTGCATCCAATATCTGCAATAAATTGAAGTCCCTGGGGGTCTGTTTTCTATTTGGATGATGCTGATTTTCTAAAGTCTGGGCTGTGGTGTTCTTATGAGTGTTTGGTTGTTCAGGTTAATTCAAATAATCATGTTCTGCTTATACATTCAGTATGGCCCAAAACAATTCATACTGGTTAATAACAGACAGAATTGCATTTACTTGTTCCTACCTTTACAACGAGGCTTCTTCTAAAATACTGCAAGTACAAAACCCTTATTGAGGCTAGTATTATCTAAGGGCTCAACCCAGCATATATGTTGGAAAAATTGAAGATGAGTATGATATGCTGCTCTGGGGCGTGTATGGAAGGAAAATACATGAAGACAGTGTCAGTGTGGTGATGTGGTGCAAAGCCTTGGTTGCTGCCATGAGAAGGGGTGGGATGGTGGGAGGCATGGAGGCCAAGGAGGCGTCTCTCCATGTCGACGTCCCCCTCGGGAGCAGCCAAGCACAGATGGCCGCTCATCAGGCAGCCCCTCCTGGCAGCGTAGCAGGGGGCAGTGGTCTCTGCTGAATTTAAAGATGTGATGTTGGCAGCTGGACAGCATCCGTCCTGCGTGCCAGAGAGAACCCAGCACCTGTAGCACGTGTGCCCTGAGAAGGGGGGGACAGTGACTCTTCTGGGTAGCTGTCAAGCATGTCTTTCCATATTGCTGGGAGAGGATTGCATTAGCAAGGGGTAGTGACGTGAGAAAACGAGGTCTTGCTACCCTTATGTAATTGCTTTTGCTGTGACATAGCTCTGTAGTCAGAAAGCGTGGCTGAGACTAGCTAGGTTAATGGGATTTTTTTGTGGTTTCTCCCCCTGCTGCAGCACAGTTCATTCTCCAGTGAGGTTTCACAGAGGACCGCAGCACTTCCTATACACCCCTTCATCTAGATCAGTCATAATGTCTGCTTTTCCCCTACTGTTTGCATATAAGATGTGGGGAATAGGCTTCCTGCTCTTCCCTCCTTGCTTATGTTCTTCTAGTCTGTATCCTCCAGGGCATAAAGGTGCCAGCTTGGAAAAATAACTCCAAGAATGGTTAACTTCACTGAGTCTTAAGGGAGGTATAGAACTGAGCTCATAAGTTATTTAAAACCAGTGGATAAAAGCTGGAGATTACATATAGCTGTCACGGGAAACTACTTCCATGTAGTGACTCTTCAGTTCCCTATATTTTGTCCTGTTTGGTCACGCGCCAAGTTGCAGATCCACAGAGCAGCTGTATTTTTCTACCTGCACTGCTAAGGTACAGCTGAGTAAGAGGTGAAAAATGATTTTTCACTTTTTTTTTTTTTTTTTTTTTTTTCTGTCCATCTTTTTTTTGGCTAAATTCCTCTTTGTCTTAATCTTTAAGAAATGCTATTTTTTCCATCTTTGTGTTGTCCAGAAGATTTCTTCTCAGGAAAATCTAAGAAATATGGTAAGAAAAGGTCCTTTAGTTTAGTATGGTGTTTTTTTTTTTTTTTCTTCTTTCTTCTGGTAATGTTTTACATGATAAAACTGATATTGAACTTCAAAAACTTAAACCAAACTTGTAGCAAATATGTAAGTTATGGTCCCATTTAGGGAGTGAATTCCCCTCTCCCCCCTTCTTTAAACCATTTTTGGGTAGAAAAAATAAAATGCTGTAGCCATTTTCAACGTGGAAGAATTTTACAGCAAAAAAATCTCATTATTTGTTATCATAGAATCATTAGAATGGTCTGGGTTGGAAGGGACCCCAAGGATCATGGAGTTCCAACCCCCCTGCCAACCTCCTGGCCTGGACCTACACAAGGTTGCCCAGGGCGCCGTCCAACCTGGCCTTGAACACCTCCAGGCATGGGGCATCCACCACCTCTCTGGGCAATTATGTTAAACAACTGTTTTTTTTTTTTTTTGGGGGGTTTGTTGGTTTTTTTTTTTTTTTTTTTTTTTTTTTTTTTTTTTTTTTTTGGTGCATACTGTGTGTGATCCTGATCACTTCAGAAAGAAATGCAGGCTTAGAAAACTGACTTTTATGTTGAGCCATCTTGGGGGATGCTACTCACAACTCTGTGGTGTGGCAAGGTGCTAAAGCAATGGACATGGACTAAAAGGATGAGTAGGCTAAAAGAGACTTCTGAAGACAGTGTTCAAAAGGGTTTTAGCAGATTAACATATTTGCAGCAGCAACAACGTTGCTACGATAGGCTGTAATGTTTCCAAAGGAGCCATTACAATCAATATCGCTAGTGATCCAGAACTGAGAACTCTTTTAGTGGAATTTGAGTGGCAATTTCCCTCTCTGAAAACATAGAGGAAGTATGATAAGAAAAAGACTTCCAGTTGTAGAGTTGTTCTTTCTCTGTTAGAGCAACACTTACGGTTTCCCCATCATAAATGCTTATTTAAATGTAATTAGACTGTAGTAACATCCATACTGTTTATTCTATCGAGAGAAGAAGACTCCATGGCTGGAAGCCTTGACTCCATGGCTGGAAGTCTGTCAGTCTCTAAATACAACTGTGTAATGATTCCAAAGGAGCTTTTGTGGTTTTGAGGTCAATTAACTGTGTTTTAATAACTCCCTAAGGAGGTCTTTGCATGTTGGGCCATGGCTGTTTCAAAGGCACTTTTAAGATTTCCTGTAATTTTGACTAACATTCCTTGAACTCAAAACAGTCCCCAGATTTGCTCAGCACCCATTCAGGGAGTGAGGTAGACTTGAGGAAAATCTTGTGTACCCTGCTCAGTGATGGTTTCTTTAAGAATCCCTGCATACACTGTTAGCTTTTGAAGCGTAAGGAAAGCATACTGTAGTAAGAGGTCTGGGAACTTGAATTTTCTTTTAAACTGAGATCACGTCTGGGTTATTGCATTCACTCTGAGTTTCTCCATTTCAGAAAAATATCAATGAATTGCAGGGAGTGAAGGGAACAGCAGCAAACTTGATTATACAGTAAAAAGGACTCGCTTACTAAGAAAGCTTTTGAAAGAACTTGAGTATGTACAGCTTGTCCAAGCAATGACAAAAGTGTTGTATGATAAGTGTCTAGTATTAGAAGATTCTTAGAGGTTTGAAATGAAGGAATTATTTAGTATTCAAAGAGCTAGAGGTAAGAGTAATGTAATGATATTATAAATGGAGAGGATTTAAGATAAAAGGAGACTTTCACAGTCAACTAGTTTAGATGGTGGAATAGCTACTGAAAGGAAGTGGCAGAAATCTCCAGACTTTTGATTTTGTAGAAGATAGTGTTTCCTAGATTTTTTTATTTCATGCTATCTGTGTTGTAGTCATTGTGTGACATTCAGGCAATATGCTAAGGATGGGGTGGCTAACCCTGTAAGCCTTTTCTGTACTCTGGAAATCTGGGATGTTGGTGGAATTTTCTAGTATAAGGAGAAATTTTCAAAGACATAAAGGGATATTGAACATGTAATACTAGTTTGATTTTAATGAGTACCTTTGCATTCTCCCTAAAACTGTTCTCTGGTGCTCTTAAGTATATTTTAATGGTACTCGCCTACAAGAGCAAGGAAATCAGGGTTTGGAAGTGTTTCTAATTTTAACTCATCTAAGCTTATAAACTGGGCATGTGTTTGAAACCTGTAGCTGATTCACCAGGGTTAGCAGGCACATTCATAGAAGCACAGACTCTATTAATACCTGATCTAAAAGAAATTTTCTTGTAGGAGAATCTGAACTCTGTTTCTCCTCAGCTTCCTTGAGGCCTCTGGCAACTGTAGTTTGAGTCCCCCATGTATTTTCTATCTGCCCGGCTTACAGCCGAGCTGTGTGTATGAATATCCTTGGTATCCCTTCTCTTTGATGTTCCTGATTAAAACTCTTTCTAACCTTTTCTTTTTCTGGCATCAAAACAGATGTCGGGTGAGCAGAGATTTTTATGAGAATGCCAGTAAGACTGGTGGCTTGGGTGTCCCTCCTCTTCCCTCAGGTGTGGTACCTCTGCCACCTTCCTCTTGTTTCTGCTGATACCTGAATTCTCTTTACGGTTCAGTTTGCCGCTGATCCCATCTGCTGCTGTTTGCTCAGCCTGCTGCCAGAGAGCTGTGGCTAGCAACAGAGTTGTTGGATGTGTCTGGTATGCTTCAGATGTAATTTTTTTTTTCCAGTGATGGCCTCCCTCACCCTGCCTTGATCTGCTTTTCTTGCTGTTGGGATGAAGGTTTGGGTTTTCTGGAGCTCTCAAGTTGGTGACTGTTGACCATTCTCTTGTGTCAGAAGTTAATCTTTCACGCAGACCTCATCATTGTGGTCATCTGGGAAATTAGGACAGATCTCATATTAATGCTTTCTTAAGGTTGTCACTGTGTTGTATGAAAATAAATCAGCCTTAACACTTAAAATATTGGTGAGTTGAAGGCAATTAACCCTAATGTGGGTAAAACGCAATTATACCCCAGAAAGCCAGAGGTGAAGGAAAACTAGGATGAGAGATCCAAACCATTTCAAAGAGGAAGAAACAGATTCTTAAAGGGGAAAAAAGCTAAACGCTACAGGGAATCCACAAATAATTTGGGTTGGGCTAGGTGACCTCAAGAGGTCCCTTCCAGCTTAAATGATTCTATGAAACATAGGCTGCAGGTGGTAGGTCCTCTCAAACAGCATACTGGTCACAGGGAAAGGAGTTTTTGAAAGAAAATAAATGAGCAAAGAACATGAGTAGGTCTGACTGACACTTGCACTGTGAGAACCGAGTGAGGGAGAGGTGTGGTGTGTTGCTCAGAGGATGTAGGAGTTTCTACACCCAGCATGATCCTAATCCAGAGATGTCCTGGTGGGTGGTGGTCTTCTACAGTCTATCATTGTATGACCCAATTCACAGCTGGAATATGATATATTTGAGAAGGCTGAATTGTGTCTTATCTTTGGGAGGAGGGTAGTTCAAGTAATCTAGCTTGATCTACACCTAGCATAATCTGCTTGCATGGTTTATTACTGCCGTTAAGTTTGTTCTTTATGGTTTTTAATTCATTAGGCTTTGTTTACCTTTGGTAGCCTGCTTTTCCATTTGGAAAAGGCTGACAACACTGCTTCCTCCTCTTGTCCTCCCCCTCAGTGTGACTTGCATAACTTTTTAAATCTTGACTGTGCTATATGACTAGGGACTGGAAATAAAATCAGTCTTTTAGCGGTTCTCATGTGTGTCATGCCCTTACTACAGTACCAGTAGGGCTGGAAGGCGATGTGTTATTTTTCTTGTGCTTTTCAGTCTGTGTCCCAGTGTTAACAGCATTGCTTGGTGTGATATTTTTGTTTGTTGTTAGGTCAGTTTGACTCAAAGTGCTCATATGACAGTATGCAGCCAAGCATAACTGGGTGCATATGCCACAGATGGCAGCAGCAAGGAAAACAAGACAGGCTTGATTTTTTCTCCACAGGTTTCAAGGTGTTCTCAAAGCAGCTTCTAGAAAACTGCTTTGTGGCTAAAGGGGTGTGTGTGTGCATTCATACATACACATATATTTATAAAGCTATAGTAGCTTCAACCTTTTAAATGCAGCTGAAACCTGTCTTGAAATGAAGACAGAAATCCTGCTCTGTGCTGCCTCTGTGTCCTTGTTTAAACATAATAGGTTTTATAGTGATATTGGCCCTGAAAAACCTAAACAACGCCATCGTAAGTAGCAGCACTTTATACTACCTATGAGGGAGTGAATACAAAGAGTCTTCAGAATTTAAAGAGGAATTGAGAATAGTGTTGGAATATGGACTAGGGAGAACTAGTCATCAAAAAAGCTATTGCATTGTATAATTGATAGCCCAGAACCTATAAATGACCAGAAAGCATTACAATAATAAATACCTGGGACAGAGCATACTATACAGCACATGTTTTAATTTCTTAGGAGTGGAATTTCCATAACAAGAATGGAAGTCATCTTTGTCACCTTGTTATCATGTAATAGGTCCCTACTGAGTAGCACTCTCTCTCCTGGTGATAGTATCTAGCATGATGACATAGCTACAGTGAAAGGGATAGTATTTCTTGTGGGCAGGGAACAGTGGTTTTCTGTATCATGTATGCCTTTAAAAATTCCTGATAGTACTTTTGTATAGTGCTTCCCCCTGTGTCGATCCGCACATTCCTTATATCCCTTTCAGACATGCTCAGGAGCGCACGTTCACTTTTTCTTTAGCGGTGGTGTGGGGATTGTTTCAGTAGAAATCTAGTGTTGTAGGATCTGCATTGTTTAAGTAAATCAGCTGCTCCTGTGCTAAGAATACAGACTTCTAAACTGGAGCCCTACATGTTTAAAGTCCAGGTTTTCCTACAGTTAGGTTTCTTATCCTTTCATTTACAAAAGGTTTGAAAATTGTCAGAAATGTGCTGTTGTAGATAACAGTCACTAGAGCCTTTACTGTATTTGTTTACTTCTTTATTTACTTTTTGCCTACTGAATCCTGAAACCCTCAGTCATGGACCTTACATATTTTTGGAAGAGCACACCTGACTTGTGGTGGTGTGCAGCCAGGCTACTTTACCTTACAGTACACAGCTCCCACTTGTAATCCTGGTGTAAATTCTTTCTTTGCCAATGGGACCACAGCCAAAGGGAGGATGAGAGATGTCTAAGTGTCTTAGCATTGTGCTCTGGCAAATTAAGCCTGAGATTGAGAGCTGTGATACCTAGTCCTGGTGCTCAAATGGATGTTTATAGTGGTGTGAACCTGCCACTTGATCTCTCCTCATCTATTTCCCTGTGTTGTATGGATCTACAAGCCAAGCAGTTTGATTCTCCTTGTGGAGTAGGTGACCGGGCTGAAAGGAAAGATCCACCTTCCCCGTTCCACAGAGTGTGGTCTAGTTAAGTACATGTGTGCCACAAAGAGTGATTTCATAGCCCCACTCTCAAGATCATCTCAGGGGGTTGAGCTTGGTTGTATTTGGTGGCTAGCACCTGAACAATTGTTTTGTAGACTCACAGGGATGCGAAGGAGAGGCTGTTTCAGCAAAGGAAGCCAGTATCTGGGCTGTGGGAAGGTCAGCTTAGAATTACAGAAAGATTCAGCTTGATGTGACTTGCCTTGGTTTCTAGAAGCAGTTGGTATACAACCTCAGAGGCTTAACCCAGCCACTAGTATATTCACTCTCAAACTAACATTGTATCGTCCCTTTTACAGAATGCTTCTAGACAGATTTTGGTGGTGGTATTGTCATTTTACAGTGAATTCATAATATATTATAGTCATAATTTCCCCCAGACAGTCTTGGATTTGCAAACTCTTTCCTAAAGAGCCATCCAGGGCAGTGCCAGGAGCTGGCAGAAATGGTTGAGGACTTGCTACTGCTCAATTATCTCATTCTGTCATTGTCCCAGTTTCGGCCAGGATGAAGCTAATTTTCTTTCCAGCAGCTACTGTGTTTTGGATTTAGTATGTGAAGAATGTTGATAATACGCTGATGTTACTAGTTGCTGTTAAGCAACCAAGGACATCTTCCAGTTTTCCAGGTTTTGCTGATGTGCAGGTGTGAAAATTTGGGAAGGGTATAGCCGGAATAGTTGATCCAGACTGGCCAAAGAGTATTCCGTACCATAGACGTCATGTACAGTACAAGTGGGGGTCGTCCAGTGGGCCAGTTCCCTTCCTTTTCCTTCTTTTTGTCTGTTTGATCCCTTGCTCGTGCTCTCTCTGGAAGTTGCTGTTCTGG
>JMFS01010275.1:0-11917 GCA_000699545.1 Podiceps cristatus
GGGGAAATACTCTCAAAGACCTTTCGTAAACTTATTTTGTGTACGCTGTGTCTGCAGAGGCAGCTTTCTGTGTTCTATAAAATACAGGGCTGGGTTACGCACTAACTATACTGCCTGTCCACCAGCTTCCCCAGCAGTCCCGAGCGGTGTTTGAGCTGGGATGCTCTCCAAAGTGCCCTTTTGAAATCAGTAGTGCATCCACTTCATTAATTTTTAACAGTCTGACTGAATAAACATAAGAGGTGGTGGAACTGTGGCCAAAACTATTTGCAATGCAATGAAACCTGCTGTCTGGCAGAATTTAAAAATAAAGGATAGATGGTAAAAGTAATGATCTCTGTGCACCTTCCTGCCGAGTGTTCAGCTGCAGTCCTGCCCAGGAAATATAGCCTGGTTTTCCACGGGTGTATAGAAAGTCCATGGTTAGTTATTTTAGTGATTCTTTTTTTTAATGTAGAAATTGAGTAAACTTTTAAAAATATTTCCAAAACAAAAGACAGTTTTATTTAGACTTTGAAATTTTTTGTAGGCTTGTCAGCTGAATCACTTCCCAATTCTTGACCTGAAATGACTTCCCTCTCTGACCCCCCCCCAGCTCATTTCAGCATGCAATCTTTTGGCACAAAGTATAAATAGAGCATTTTTCTTCCCAAGTGTAAGGACCCTGGCCGCTCCTGCCTCCCATCCTTCTGTCGATGGTGTTCAGAGCCCAGCTGCCTAGTCCTCGTGAAACGGAAAGTGTAGTTCTGTAGTAGTCTTCTGCGGTGGTAGCGACGTTGTTGTCTATTATTAGCTCTTGGAGATGAGAATGTGTTAAACTGGCAGTTTCTTCTTAGCAAACCTCCCACATAGGCACTGAAAGATCTTTCGCTGTATCTTTTAATGCACTCTTCTAACAAACTGGAGTCCAAGTATGCTTCTTAGAGAGAGTACGTAAGCAGAGTGGCATCCAGCTGTACAGCGAGAGATGTACTTACTCTGCGTGTGGGATGGCAGCAAGTCAACCAGGGGAGCTGGTAAAGGAGCCTTGTCTGAGAGACAGAGGAGAGGAGGAATAAAAAAGATCGCTTGTTTGCCCTGAAACTTGCCAGTCTTTTTTTTATTTCCTCTCTCCAATTGCATGAGTTGGTCAAATAAATCATATTCTCCCCACAAACCCATTTCCATCTGTAAACCCTCAAAGCTACAACACTGCTAGCAAGATCAGAAATGCATAATTGATGTTGGGCTGGTATGTGAGATCAGATAAGCAGAAGGAAACCAGGCTTTTGCAAGCTGGAGGGGAGGAGGAGGATGAGCTTAATAGTGCTGTAAGTGGTCAGAGAGCTGCCAAGGAGGAGGAGAAATTCAGGTCCTTTTTCTGGAAGCTGCACTTCCCTCTGGTATATCCCAGCCTCTCCCAGTTTGAACTAAACTGGTGATACTGGAGCAATAAATGATAAGTCCTGGACTTCATACGAACATGCTGCCACTTGTGTGGTACGATCCTGAACTCGCTGAAGTCAGTGGGAGGTTTAGTGATCCATGTCGGCATAGCTCATGCTGGGATTTCGATCCTGCACGTAAACAGAGCACGGCTGCTCCCTGCCGCGGTGGCCGACTGCAGCACGCACGCTGACCTGCGCCCGTGAGGCGCTTAGCTGAAATCTTCACTTTGGATGCTCAGCCTCTGAGGTCAGCAGAGGGACAGGGACCCTTCCCGGGGCGATGTGGGCCGTTAGCACGGCGGGTCGCTGGAGTTGCCTCTTTTCCCTGGCTGCAGACAAAGCCTTGGTCAAGCAGGATCCTGCTGTCAGCTTTCCGGTAACCTGAGTCTAAAGGGATGGCAGTGTCTTTGCCTTGATTTTACGTCCCGTTTTAATAGAGATTTGGGCTGGGCCCAGTGGCAGAGGGTCTGCGTACAGCAGTAAATTCAGGAGAGAGCTGGCTGTCAGACAGGCATCCCACCTGCTCCATCGTCTTTTGGCTCACTTTTGGCCTTTGTTGAGTTACTGCTTGTGCTTTGATCCCGGGCGAAGCAGGGGATTCATGACACCTTCAGCTTCCCAGAGAAAGGCCTCTTCCTGCAGTGCCTGACCTATCCTCTGGCTCCTCTTAGCTCTTCTGTCTCCAGCAGCTTAATACAAGGGACGATAAAGCCTCATGACCCTTGTTGGCTCTTGGTTGTCTCTCCATTGTTTTTTTCCCCTACAGCAGCCTTCCTCAGGTACTGAACTAGGGAATTACATCCTTCGGTTCAATAGGATCTGGGGACTGCCTGGAGAATAATGGCAGCATTGCCATGTTGAGTTGTGTCGACTGAGGTGCAGCCTTTGGATTTTTGCAGAAGACACCATTTCTTAGAAGCTGCCTCAAGCTCAACATTGCATGTAACCTTCTCCCTGCAAATTCCAAACACCATTTGTTGAA
Organism: Podiceps cristatus; assembly: GCA_000699545.1. Taxonomy (NCBI): domain Eukaryota; kingdom Metazoa; phylum Chordata; class Aves; order Podicipediformes; family Podicipedidae; genus Podiceps; species Podiceps cristatus. The sequence continues at coordinate 2,410 of JMFS01010275.1, forward strand.
GACAAAAGCTATATTATTTCAAAGGAGCTAGTTTGTTCCCTTATGTTTGTCCAGAGATGACTGGGCAGGAGAGTGCTTGCAAGTGGAACTGGGTACAGGTGGTTTTGGAGGGCTGGTTTGTCTGTTTAAAATGAAGCTTCTGATGGGTTAAGAATGAAGCAGTGAGAGTATTGCCATGTCTGGGATGCAAACTGCACCGACACTGAGCAGTCCTTTCAACCAGTGTCTCTAGTGCTGATCTAGGCTCTGACCTTACCCCGCTGAGGGCAGTGGGAACTTAGCCATTCAACAGAGTTTAAGCCACGTTTGGCACTGCAGAAAGTTATGCCAAATAGGTGAAGATCAGGACCTGGAGTCTAAGAACTGGGTGGCAACAACTAGATGATAACCTGGGACTCGAACTGCCAGTGCGTGTTGTGAAACTCTGTGATTAAGAGGAAGTAATCTGCAGCAGGAGGAGGAAAAAACCAGAAGAAACAGAAATAAATCTGCTGGTGAAAACATGTGCACCACCTCCTGCAAGTAGAGTTGGGAGTAACTTCAGACTCCAGTGGGATCCCCACACAGGAGGAGGTCTTCCAGGATGGTAAGTCCATTTGGCATCATCTTGAGAGTGCTGGGTGGGGGGTGGTCATGGAGAGACGAATGCACTTCGTTCATCTGAGGAACGTCAAGCAGCTTCCGGGAAGGATTTTGTGTGCTGAAAACTCTCATCCTTGTGTTTGAAATCCAAAATCTGAAACAGCATGATGCTGATGGAGAAAAGAATTACCAGAAGTTATTTTGGGGGCAGGGAGAAAGCAGCTTTAATGTTGCAAACAACAGTCTCCCCTGTGTACTCAGCAGCTCGTGTTCCGGTCTGTGAAGCGCGGCTAAGTAGTGCTTGTATTTATTGCTCTTGGATGAACTTTAGTCATTGAAATTGGCAGCTAGTAAAGCCCTGAAAGCTTAGAGGGAGCCATAGTTAATTACTGACCAGCTATGATATTATTCTTAAGAATTCTGGCTGAGTCTGTGATGTTTTCTTTCTTGAAAATTAAACTGCATATTTTCATGCAGTTCTCATGACTTCTGTAGAGCAGCTGGGAATCTAACCCATCACCAGTCAAAGATACCAAGAAGGACTTTGAACCAAATGGTAGATGACTCTATTACAGCACACATGAGATCTGTTTACTCGTATATTTTAAGAGAAATGCTGCTTTTTGAAGCCATTTTATAACTGTTGCTGAAAAAGAGAACTGAAACAAGTTGCTTCTCGCAAGCTCCCTCCTTCTGAAGCCATCACACGGTTCTGTGTGCACCTACAGCTGCAGTTCCATACCAAGACACTGCTTGGGTCACCGAGTGTATCATGGGGAGCACTTTAGCTTTGGGGAACAGGGGGACAGGATGGCACCTCTCATGCTCTGGTTCTGTGAGGAGAACCACCCGTGGCAGCCGGGGGGACAGTTTGCTACCGGATAGCCCAGCTGGCTGGGACAGCTGCTGCCAAAGCAGTGTGACCTGCAGCCTCGGCGCGCTCTGCTGGCCTAGGCTGAAGGGCTGATGCTGTTGGTTTTCAATTGCCTTTCTCCTCTTGAAAATCCCTTTGCCTCAGCTTCCTACCAAACTCCACCTCTTCTCTCTTGCTCTGTCTTCCTTTTCTTCCCACTAAGTTTTCTGGGTTGGCATTTGGCCATTTTCTCTCCAGGTGGCGGAATGACATGTGTTGCTGCCACACAGCTTTCTCTGCATGGGGTGTTATATCCCCCCTCTCTCCTTGGGCTGTAAGCGCTTTGTGGTAAGACACTGCTGTCGAGGTTTAACCCCAGCCGGCAGCGAAGCACCATGCAGCCACTCGCTCACTGCTCCCTCCCCAGTGGGGTGGGGAGGAGAATCCGAGAGCAAGGAAAACTCATGGGTTGAGATAAAGACAGTTCACTAGGACAGCAGAGAAAAAATAATTACATTATATATTAATAGTGATACTACTACTGATAAAAAATATAATGATAATAGAATATAGGAAGTGAACAATGCACAGTTTCTCACCACCTAATGACCCAGTGACCAATAAAGCCCATCCTGAGTAGCAATCATGGAGCAAAACCCAGAGCAATCTCGGAACGATCCTGAGCAGTGATCTTGGAACAGTGATTTCCCCAGCAGCGATATCTGAACTACAAGTTCCAGAGAGAGAGAGAGTGAGGGAATGAACAGCCAAACAAATATGCATGAAAGCATGAATGAATGAAAGGCTCCTGGCCCACCAGCCAACCTCCACTTGTACACTGGGCATGATGTCTATGGTATGGAATAATCCCTTTGGCCAGTTTGGATCAACTATGCTGGTTATACTGCTCCCAGGTTTTTGCACCTGCACATTAACAAAACCTGGGAAGCTGGAAAATGTCCTTGATCTCTTAGCAGCAACCAACAACAGCAGCGTACTACCAACACTCTTCATATACTAAATCTCATACCAAATCCAAAACACAGTAGCAACTGGGAAGAAAATTAGCTCCGTTCCAGCTGAAACCAGGACAACTGCATATTTGTACTGTGCTTAAAACATGAACTGGAATTCCAGGGACATGGAGACCGGACGTTCACCAGGGAATGGCCAACTGTCTTTCGCTGCTGGCAGCAGCTCAGTTTCTTCAGGGCTGGGAGAATGGGTGTCTACCTGCCCGCATTCATAACTATTTCAAGTGTAAAAGCTTGCATCTGGATCTGGGGGCAGCCAAAGGAAATGCCAGTGAAAAGTATGAGTAAAACTGCCTTGGAAAGTAGGCACTGCTGTAGTGATTTCAGCTGATAATAACAACAGGCCTTGAAACAGAAACTTAGTTTTCATCTCTACAGCTCTGGCATGCTTTTAAGCGTGGCTGTTCATACCTTTTCTTCCCTCCCCACCTTTCTCATTCTCCCTTGTCTGCTCTTTTACATTGGGTCCTCTCTTTTCACATCCCTTTCCGTATTCCCCAAGTCACTGTTTCAGACCCACCTCCCTCATCTCCTGAGACATCCTCCACCTCTTTGGTTCAACCCCACTAGTTCTTGTGGGTTGTGTCCCACAAGAAGCCTTTGGGGCTATGTCCGTGCTGTGTCCAACTCCTGCCTGTTCCATGCAGTCGCAGCAGCCGTACAGAAAGGTGGAGTGGGCAGGAGCTGGACACAGCATGGACATCTGTGGCCATGCTGCCTTACTGGTGTGGGAGGGCAGACACCATGAGCCCATCCAGTTCAGGTGGCAATAGCCGTGACCATATGGCAAGATGGATGGGACAGGTCTGGTGGGATCCTTCCTACCAAAAACTTTTTGAGTGTGGCCACCCACAGAGCAACTGTATAGCTGATACCATTACAGCAAGTTCATCCTCCAGGCTACAAATGGTCAGGGACAGGAAGCGGTAGCTGGGGACAGGAGGGGTGGTGGTATCGTCTGGTAGCACTTTTTGAAATCTGCCACACCCCAGGATGGGCTTCTTGCATCTGAGCATGAAAAATGGCAGCTGACCTCTACGGGGCAAATTCACCTCTGCCAGTGCAGGGGTGATTCATGATCCACGAGGCATGTGTGAAGTTTTTGGTTTCACCTTTTGAGAAGGCAAAATAGGCAAGTGGCCAACTACCCCTGCCCTACCATCTGCTTTGAGTTTGGGCATATTTTGGTATTTGCCCTTGTGGTTGCCTCTGCTAGTGATAACAAAAGAGTAGGAGCAATACTGTCTGAGAGGAAAAGAAGTTAGCTGGTTTCCCAGGGTCACGGTTGCACCAGGGGAGAAGAGTTTAGATTTTAGCCTGGTTCCCGTCCCCTTAACAGAGTCTCTTCTGGAAGAGAAACCAACACTGAAGACAGCTCACATGCAGAGGAAGAGAGCAGGAGCCCAACAGCATCACACACAGGCTGACACGGATGCTGTACGCTATCACCCACGGCTTCTGCGCTTAATTATTAGCTTGTTGGCAAATGTGCCAGTTTGCAACAGGACAAAAGTGGGTGTTGAAGGGTAACTGAAAGAGGCAGGGATGCAGTTGTTTACACACTAATTACCACAGTGATTTTTGTGTGTAGATAGCACCAGGGAAAAACATCAGGGACCCATCTCTCTCACTTTGGAGTCTGTTATGTCACTCAAGACCCATAATACAGTGAGGGTGTTGCACAGATCCGTACTTAAATCTCAGAGCATTATATAAAGCAATGGCAGTAACCTGAATTTTTACTTTGTAACTGGCTTTATACAAATGTTGCCATAAAGGTTTACTTTTCCCCTTGCCTGCATTTCTGTTTTTCAGATTGTGAAAAAAGCGTTAAAAACATCCCTGATGTTTAATGAGTCCTCCAACATGAAATTAAGCGTGAACAATCAAAAAGACGTCAAAATGGTAATTATTGGGATAGACTACATTTGCTTACAAGAGCTGAGATTACACTGACATTTCTGAAAAGAAATAACAGATTAAGAATGATTTTATTGCTTGTTTGGGAAATCCGTGTAGTTTTCGATCCTATTTGTAAACAAGCGAGCGACAAAACCCTCATTGATTTATCCGGTAGGCTGATCAAACCTTGCTCAGAGGGAGCAATGTGGAGCCTAATCTTGCAGCTCTGGCTCAGGACAGTAAAGCTTCCTTATACAAATAGCCTCACTTCACCATTAGCACAGCATTTATTTACGTATTCAGCATGCCTAGAGCACCTGGACATCAAAGTGTACAATACGGTGACAGCCAAGATCTGCCTTCAAAATAATTTCTTACCTTAGTCTTCTAATTTCTTACCTTAGTCTTCTAAAACCTGTGCAATGTTTAAGTCTTGCCAATGTGTTCATAGATGAAATGAAGAACTGTTAAAAATTGGTGGGATTTTTTTTTTGCCATCAATGAGAGGGAGAACAAACCAGAGGATAAAATTTTAAGTAGATATAATCAGTTTAGAAATATTTTTCTCATTCAAATCACTGTCTGAAATTGATGGCAGCACTGTAGATCTTGAGAAAAGCAGAGAAAATGAAAAGTAAGAAACTTTATCCCCACAGAAACTGAAATAGATACTTTCAGAAGCAGCTGGTTTCTGTGTAATTTTTGTATGTACCCTTTTGGGAGCTCACATTTATAGCCACAGGCCCGCGGCCACTCCCACAGTCTCTTCTGCCTGGAGGTTCCAAAGCTCAACTCAAGTGCAGGTCGCCTGCCACGGGGCGGTGGATGGTCCCAGCTCCCGGGAATTGCCGTCGGCAGGCAGACATGATAATTGCTGGGGGAAATAGATCTGCACTGGTGGTTGTCTTTTCCTCCTTAATATAGGGCACCATATAGAGCTATATGTTAGAGCATGTGAGTGGCTGGACATACCAGGTGGCCTGGCTTTTTTTTTTTTTTTTTTTTTTTCTTTGGCCAGTTAAAAAAAAAAAAAGGAAGTACAGAAAAAGGGAAATGAAGCTAACTCACCACACTAGAACGACAAGGAAATACTATTCACTTGCCATATGGATAAATGAGATTTGTGTAGTTTCACTTAAGTGAGGTTTAAGTTAGAAGGCAAAACCAGAACATACTCAGAAACCACAAAATATGCTTCTGCTTCTGACATTTTCAGACCTGTTTTCCCCCCCCCCCACTTTATTAAATTGCCTTTTATTGTTTTTCAGCCCTGTTTCCCCCCCCCCCCGACTTCATGAACTTCCTCTTTATGGTAGTGCTGGGCTTGATCCCAGAGATCATCTTGTGTTATGGATTTTCTTGTTTTGATTTCAGTAGAAATTTTGTGGAACACTCATTTGATTTGTGCTAAAATAAAGCTAATCAATGTCAACCTAATCATAAGGTTTGGGAAAAAACAGGTTTTTGGTATGTTGGCCCAGGAAAAATTAAAACCAAACCCAAACACAGTCCTCATGTAAACCAACCCCTATGTAGCTTGTGGTCCTCACTTTCAGTGATGTATTTAAGAATATAGTCTGCCAGTAGCTGGAAGTAGCACGATTATTCAATGATTGTGATTCACTCACCTGCAACAGGTAGGCGTCCATTAGCTGGTACATCAATGACTTGGTGATCACTTAAATCTTCTCTTATTTGAATTCTGTTCTAGTTTCAAGTCTTAGGGGCAATTTTAATACTTGGTCTTGTCCCGATGGCTGTTTACTTCATGAGAGTGGAGAGCATAGTTGATCCTAAGGCAGAAAGACCAGTTGTCAGCAGTTACGAAGTGGTGGAGGAGGAAGAAGGACTCTATGCAGCTCTCCCGCGAACCACGATAATTGAGGAGGACACCAATAGGTCCAATGATTCCTGCAGGTAATCCATGCCCGATGGCACATGGGGAAGTAATCACCAGGTGGAGATATAGTTACAATGCTGACAATACCAGCATGGCTTTTGTTCTCTTCCCATTGCATAGTAAAGTGATAAAGTACCACTAATTTGGGAAAAGTGGGGGTGTTGTTTAGGCTTTGGGTCATTAATAGTGGCCTGTTTTGAGGGGTGGTAGGGGCGGTGTCGCAGCTCCACTGCTGGTCCTGTGCTTGTGTGTTCAGCCTAGCGCTGTAGCTGCTCCACCGCCTCCAGCCATCCTCCCTCTGTGGCAGCGGTGGGGGGCAGCGGAGCTCACCCTCTTTCAGAGGCCGGAGGGGGCAGGGGGTGTTGGTCCTGGCAGAGGGTGGGGAGGGTACCAAAGTGACACCCAGCCCAGGAGGCTGTTTTCCTCCTTGCCTTTAGGATGGTAAAATTCAAAGCTCAGAACAGCTGCTGAGAGGCCATTCTGCTGGATTTGGCAGGACAATGTACATATAAGTTTGATTATAAAAACTGGGGATACAGAGTGCTCCCAGCTCGTTTGTCCAGCTCAGATTGTTTGCTTTTGAGGTTGATGTTCAAAATGGCCATCTGTATGGCATGACATGTGCTTGTTTTCCTACCTGGGTCACACTCACTTGCTTCACAATATACAATTGCCATTGCAGCTTTGAACTTGTGGAAAATGTTCCTTATGACTTAGCTTTTGAGATAAATAGCACTGCAGCCAAACCCTTGTACCAAGCCTGGATGAGACTCCTTGATATAGCCCAAGAAAAAATTCATGTGGCTTCTTACTATTGGTCTCTTACTGGGAAGGATATCAACGTCAACGATTCATCTTCCAAGCAGGTAGGAGAAAATCAATGACAAGCACATCTATGGTTGTATGTCTCATGTCCATGTGGCAGGTGGCAGACTGACTGTGTGGTCTGTCTCCCAGAGACATTGCTTGGCTCTTCCTGCAAACCCAGAAAGGTTCTCAGTTCTGGTCTGAAGCAGCACACCAACTTTCCTCCTCCAGTCAAGCTAGACTCCATCTGGGCTCTATCCATATCTCTGAATATTTCTATACTGTGTTTTAAGAGCAACCCAGAGGTCAGTCTCAGACCCACGCTCGCTTACCCTGCAGATGGTCAGCCTGTGGTAGAGGCAGCCAGCAGCATGGCTGAAGAGCCTACAGGATCCCATATACACAAGTGAACGTGCCGGTTCCCACTGGCTAAGCTGGAAGAGTCGGGAAGCAAAGTCTACTGGACTTTTGACTGCGTCAGGCTGTCTCTCCCCCATGCACGGACACAGCATCTGCATTTGCCCATTTTGCAGGTGTCCCTGCACGGCGCCGCGGGACAGCAGCTCAGGACAGGCGCTCTGTTTGCAGGGCTGTCCTCATGGGCGCCCTGTGCAGCCAGGCTTCCTGCGGGGCCTCTCTGGCTCCGCTGCTAAAAGTGAATGACAGAGGCCATGGCACAGGCTCACCTTGCGACCACCCATCACGTTTAATTGTCCCTTGGCTCTCTTTTGGCCTGTGGCAGCTGGCAACCTCCCAGGCAACCCTGAGCAGAGTCTGGGGGACAGTACGGGCTGGGGACTGTTCTGGAAAGCAGAAGGGACAAAGCCACTCTTTCAGGCAGGTATGGAGTTTAGTAATGCGTCAGGAATCGTGGCGTTTGCTGATAGACCAGATGCTGGCCTATTTATTACTGCGGGCAGAGCCTCTGCTTCCCTCCTGGCACACCTTTCTCTTCGTCCTTGCTCTCCTTGCCTTCCTCACCGGGTGGGAATGACTCTTTTCCTCCACATAAGAAGAAGTAAAAGTGACAGCTGTAAGGCTGAGCTCTGTCTCTGCTGAAGGGACAGATCAGTTTAGGACAGTATCTGCTACTTTTATCCTCATCTGTTGAGCATCAGCATCCAACAGTTGATCTTCACCGAGGCTTCTTGAAGATCCAGTAGTCATACTTTTAAACCTTATATCTAATAGCTTTAAATGATAGAAAATAAACTTTGATTCATATGTTGGATTAGAATCTTTATTCCCCTTTTCCTCTGATTATAACACTCCCGAAATAGGTGAAATTTCTGACCTTCCTTGTGTTGAGGTTCTTCAAAGGAAGCATCCATTAGTAACACTGTAATTGCATATATTTTACTAAGTGTTCTATAACAAAATATAAAAATTAACGAACTATGTACCATGCAGGGTGAAGATATTCTGAAGAGGTTTGAGAGGTTACTCGCAGAGAATGTCTCTCTGTATGTTGCAGCAAGTATGCCAACTTTGGCTACAAATTCAACTGACCTTGAGCTTTTAGAGGAAAAAGGTAATTGTCTCACTTCAGTGATGTTCTCAGAATTTCAGTAATGCAAAAAGGCATCTGAGAGAAACTGGACTCCAAGGCCTATTTTGGCATGGTGCTTACATGGGTTCGCAGGACAAGCACTATGTATTCACTAGTTCATAATTTCTGCGTATGTTGTTGTGCCCTTAAGGATTTTTCTGAAAGTTCACATTTTGTATATTTTTGCAAGTTATTGTATTCCTAGGAATGAGTGCTTGTGAATTTTGGTAGTTATTACCAGTTGCAGGTATTAGACATTCAGACAATGTTCTGGCTGTCAGGGGAGCAGCACATATCTCCGTGCTGTATCTAAACTCTTTCCGCTCCCCATCTTTCTTCAGGGGCTCATGTTAAAAAGATTGATTTTGGACATTTGGCAGGAGGAGTGTTGCATAGCAAATTCTGGATTGTAGACATGAAACACATATATATTGGTAGTGCAAATATGGACTGGAGATCTTTATCTCAGGTAAGATCTTCTGCTGCATATTCAAAAATCTGGGAGGAAATTCATGTCTTAGCACATAACAGAGAAAAAATGTAATGACGGAAAATATTGACCGAGTGGGAGAAACAGCAAAGAAACCTCGGAGTTGGAGGTAGCTCTTTCTGGGGCTGTGACATAGCTTGCTCTCCTTGCAGGTGAAAGAGTTTGGTGCTGTGATATATAACTGCAGCTGCTTGGCCAAAGACCTCTGGAAAACATTTAGTACTTACTGGGATGTTGGACATGCTAATGCTACCATCCCACTCCCTTGGCCTCTTAATTATTCTACCCACATTAACAAGCATCAGCCTCTGGAAGTAGAATTTAATGGAGTCTTGACAAAAGCCTATTTTTCTGTAAGTATGTTTTAAAATAACACAATAGACTGTAAACT
>JMFS01010276.1:0-13561 GCA_000699545.1 Podiceps cristatus
TGAGACTGAAAGGCAGTTTTTTTTGTCAGTTTTGGCTTGCCTTTTTAAAAAAAAGAAAAATTCTGAATTTGCAAGCAACAACCCATAACTAGGTGCTATGAAGACCAATGGCCATATATTTACAGCTGTATCATAGCTTAAGTAGTAGTATTTTAGGCAAGCCTATTTCTGAAACACCCTAAGCTGATCTATCCTCTTTCATATATATAAATGTATGGAAATGAAGCTGTACTTTAAGGTGGAGTGGTTGCACATTAAAGCTTTTAACAAGTGAAAATGCAACGAATCATGAGCAAGCTCTTAGTACAGCTTACAGTCCTTTATCACTAGCCTGCAGCTTAAAACTAGAACATTAACAAATCTACATAGTGCCTGGAGAAAGATCAGAGCTAGGTAAATGTAGGTCAACTAAGCCCATGAGTCAGTGCAACTCTGCCTGCCTACCATTTAAGCAATCAAAGGCTCAAAAATATAGTGTATGACTGCACCTCCCCCCCCCCCCTTTTTTTTTCCTCCAGTTCAGGGTTTCTTGGATGCTATTACAGAATTCTTAAAGCTGAAGAAAGTTAGGCATTTTCCACACATTTCACATGAATTAATCTGAGGCAAATTTATTCCATTATGAGAAGAGAAAAAAAAAAAAAAAAAAAAAAAAAAAAAAATCTTTCTCAAATGCTGATTTTCTGATCAGAGGTGGGGGGACGGGGAAAGAGATCTCACAGGCTAGTATGAAAGGACAAGTTGGTGAAATTTCAGTTGCGGCCATAGCATTACTGGAAGAACAGGTTTAATGAACAAATTGTCCCTAAAGCCCGACACTACCATGGGGACACAAAGTGGATCAGAACAGTTAATCCTGAAGATTGTAATTCAAATATTCACAAAAGCAGAGCAGCTTGTGTTCTTTCTTTATTACTCATTTTCAGCAATTAGATAACATATTTCAAATAAGAGCAACACTCTGAACAATAACCATACAAAAAACTGCCAAAACCCGAGCCAATTTCTTAAACCCAAACAAATTTTGTTTATGTACTCTCTTCATTCCATTACAAAAAATGAGGTGCTTGTTGGCATTCTTCAATTTTTTGTTTCAAACAAACAGCAGCTGCCACAAAACACAACTAGCCCAAGGAAGCTGTCTATGAAGTGCTGACTGTAGTTAGTAGCGGGAGGGGGGTAAAGGGAGTGCAAGAGTAAAAAACAACCCATCATCTTACAGAGACATCATTGCATGTATGAGTGCAGCGTACCTTTCCCAGCTATGGAAAGTTTCTAATCTTCTGGTCTCCCAAGCAGACTGTCCAGCCAAAGACAAAACAAAACCCTCTGGTGTTTCACATTTAAAGCTTTCCTCAATTGATATTTTTCTTCTGTTTCACAAAACAAACAAACAAAAAGCATGCCCAAAGCCAGCCACAGTTTTATTTTGTAAATTATAATAGCATAAAAGGGGCAATGCAGGTGTATCACTTGTAGCTATAATCCTCCTGTCACTAGGCTGTTGCTTTATGATTGCATATATTTTATATACCTTTTAATCTGCACCCTATGAGAGAGCATCAGGTATTCTTGCTTTACTCTTATTCAAACAGAAGAAATTATCTTCCTTCCACTGGTTAAGAACATACATTCACATGGTATACAAACAAGAGCTGCAGCAGAGAGCAGTCACTTTGGGACTACAGCAGGACACTCCAGACAGCAAGCAAGAGGGAAGGTAACAACTGCAACTGTCAGAGCTGAACAGATCAAATCTTCGCTCTTTGGAGAGCAAAAGATGGAATTTCTGTCACCTTTACACCAGCAGCTCCACCACTACAAGGCCACAGAACATCTGTCAGGGATCCAGAGAAGTAACATTTTCCAACCTATTTTCTTGCAATGTAAAATCAAAATGAAAGCCAAACAAAAATACTTTTCCATCAAATTCACCAAGCAGGCAGTCCTTGCAAATAAATATCAAAAGAAAAAATACTACTTCCAAAATGGGTAGATAGGTCCTTCCTCAGTTTTGAATTCCAAGGGCAGTGGTCAGTAAAACACCTATCGCCAAGCCTCTATCTTCACACCCTGAAAAAGTTTGACAACACCAGCTTCAAGCTGGTTGCTTACTCATAATTGATCAAACATATTTACTTCAAGCTCTGCTAGCTCTGCTTGCACTGAACTAGCCACCAAGTCTAATGTGCAAACTGTAAACTCTTCCTATAATGAAGAACAAAATAATTAAGACCTGAATTATTCTGATTTACTCTACCATGATAAGGACTGAGGAGAGAGAAGTTGAAACATGAAGTTACTCAAGAACACAGCCAGTTTAACTACTATTTTATTATAGGTGGGGCAGGCAAAACAATCCCCTACTAATTTTATCTAATACTTCCCAGTAGAAAAAACGTGGTGTTAGCTATTTTTTTCTCTGCCAGACTAAAGTCATTAGGGCTGCAACCTTTTGTGCCAGATATCTACAGCAGAACAAACTTCTAAGAACATGGTAATAAAATCAGTTCTGCATCTGGAGAACACTGCTTTGGCCACACTAAATGGCAAATTGTCTTTAAACACCTCACAGCAGCCCACCCAAATTCCAGAGATGCTGTAAAAATCGGCATTTTTCTGTGATTTACAAAATCTTCATTTAGCAGGTATTCTAGCAACAAAGGTTATGAAGGATCGTTTTCAACTACCTTCCCTCAACTCCTCCAGGTGGAAGAACAGCACATGCATTGTTTTTTCTACCATCCTCAGAGTTCGTAATATCAAGGAGCCAGAACATTCCTAGCCCGGCAAGGCAGGATGCTCTGGGCTACCAGAACAAAGACAGGCTTTCCCTGTAATGGCTTCCAGCTAGCAAGCTTCAGAGGTGCTTGGCAGCACCCTGGCAGAGAAAAGCCTTTTTCCTCCTTTGCTTACTATACCTGCATTTACCTCATAGGCGACTTTTATCCGCCAAATCCATGATTTTAAAAAGTATAACTAATACATCTAGACTTGAATGAGGTGATTAAAAAGAAAAAGAGGTAGAGGTCTGGGAAGAAAAAGCTGATGCTAGACCCCGAGTTTTAAGAAATTAAACAAAATTGACTATAAAGATATTTTTAAGAGGTTCGAGGATGTTACAATCGGCTTGATGAGGCCAAAGATGAGGAACAAGAGTTAAATGAAGAGATGACACAGGGTCTGAAGTTATTGGTAGAGACAGGACAGGGAAAAAAAAAGAAATAGAAAGAACTGGTCTGTGTCTGCCAGACCACTCTCCTCTCCAAAAGCTGAACTATCACCCGAAATTCTGGAATCCCATAATCCTCAACTGTTGTCAGAAGTCTCTTTAATACAGTTACAGCAGTATGTATCTCAGCTCCTTTAATATACTCCCTCTCTCTTGCGAACTCCTCCATGCGCTTGAATAGCAGATGCCCTTTCCAAGTACGTAAAGGTGCTAACCTTGCAGATACAGCATGAGAGATTCAGGATAGCACCCCATTATTTAAAATAAGGAAACTACACTAAAAATTATGCTTCTAAAAATCAAGTAATCAAAAGCAAAGCTGCACAAAAAATAAGACTGCTTGTATCTTCATTTGATTCTCACTACTTTGTGCACATCTGATATATTCTTTACTTGTTTCCACTATTCACATCTTTGCAGAGGACTAATAGCTCACAGGATCAATACAGACCCATGCCAGGGGATGATCCCGCCCTCGTTAGTAAGGAGACTGCTGTTCCAGTTTGTCAAGGCAAGCTGAAAAGTACACTGATAAAGTGGGAAAAATATGGATAGCCTCTGAATAACTGTAGCTAAATGTTGTGGTAAACTAAAATCTACCCCTAACAGCACCACGGCTAGACAAGTCACCCACACAATGCTTTTCACAAGCAATTACTCAGGGCAGGATTTAAGATGGCTCAGATTAAGTGAGGTAAAAATTAGCTATCCAGACTCCATCCCGACAAGGAATACAGATTAGCACCTTCAGGAGGCAGTTGAGCCCACCTACCCAGGACTGTCTTCCAAGGCCTAACTTCGCACCTCAACCCTAAATTTTGGAACTTCTGAATGGTCAGGATTCAGCTGAGTGAGATTTAACCTAGAAAGTTTAGTATTAATCTAAATGTAGTGCAAAGTCCTACTGAAATCACACCAGCCACCAAGAGTATATATTTAAAAAAAAAAAAAAAAAAAAACAAACCAAAAAAAAAAACAACAGTGCAAAAGCTAATGATACCCGGAGCTTGTACAGGGGTAACCGCCCCAGCAAGGCATCACACATTTAACAGTGACAATAAGAGAAAACACTGGCTGATCACTAAAAACAATCACCACCTACTCCATTCACCAAGGCCACAGTTTTTACTCTTTTTCATTTTGCTGGATTCACAATCCCGCCTCTTCTCCTGTGCCAGTTCTGGCACACGCTGAACTGATCAGCGAGATGATTATACTCAAACTGAGATAAAATGATCCAGATGTTTTCGGTTTGGGTTTGTTTTTTTTTTTTTTTCCCCCCCTTCCCACTGGGCAAAGGAGTGTTAGGAGAAGGTGAGGAACCAGCATAAAACAAAAGATGCAAGTGCCCAGGAGCAAGAAAGAATGAGAGCTTCCCCTATGCAAGTTGTGACCTGCTAAAAATGGCTTACAGTCTCATAGAGAAGCAGCCAAAAATAAACCAGAGAACTTGCAAAAAACACAATTATTAGTAAATGACTCAAAGGGATCACAAAAATGAAACACAACTACCACCACATAATAAAGTCTCCTATATTTTATGCTCTGTAACTGCTGAAGTTTGAGAGTAATTTTAGAGAGGCTCTTACTCTATTTTCCCTCTGCAGGAACTCAAGCCCCTTCCACTACTTCACTGTATGGCCCATGTATGCTGTATGTCCCCTGGCAGATAGAAACCGAGGAGACCATCTATTGTTTTGATTCTCAGGATATACGCAGCCATCCAACTCCTCAACCAGCCTGACACGTGATTAAGTGACAGCTGGAAACCTGAGAGGATCTGGCCCTGCCCGTAACAGCAACTCTGTATTTTGAAGTGGTAGGCAAGTTAAAATGAAAACTGGGACACCACACATGCCACCTCCTCCTGAGATAGTCTTAGAGCTTAAGTATCTGCAACACAATTTTATGTAGATTGAAGACAGCTGTTAAAACAAACTCACAGATTAATAGACTGCTGCAACTAAAACATAGATAGTAAGCATATTAAAACACCCACATTTTTAAATGGCAACATTAAAAAATGGGTACAAATATGGCAGTAGGTTTACTGTATGATAATAATGCTGTCGATCTTAAAACCTTTTTTAATTTTAAGTAGCTCACTTCAAAAGAATACCACTGATAGTGGTGCTACTTCATGTCTTTCCTTATACAAGACCAAATTCAAATTTCTTTTGCACATATGAACGAACAGAATGCAAAACACAGCACTCAAGATATTTCCCAACATATTTACAATATTGAAGATACTGAAATTCTCTTGCTTTCTGAGGGGAAAAAAGGGACTAAACCAGAGTATACCCTCACGTACTATTACAGATAAAGCCCACAATGCTATGAGATTGGAGTACACAACTTATACCCCTTCTATCCAGGGAGAAGCTGGAGCCACCACTTCCTTGGCCTGCACATCCAGCCACCTACAAACGGGAATATCGAAACACGGCAGCGGAGACAAACACAAGGCAGTACAGTACAGGCTCTTCAGCTGACTCACTGCAAGGACAGAGGCAGAAGCAGTCTGCAGTGTCCCTGCTCACACCCCTTCCCTGAGCACGTCTGCAGCTCCAGCACCTTCTATCCCCTCCTTCACCCGCCTACAGTACAAGGGAGCAATGACATTTTAGGGGACCCCGGGTAAATACTAGCAAATTGCCATCTAATCCACAATGTCAACAAGGTTGAGCAACAACGATGAAATGAAACCATCCCCCTGTATTTCAGCCTGCATATTGTGAACTTACACACTTTCCACTTTCAAACAACGTCAATTTAGGCAGCTTTATAAAGAACTAAAGGCTGTACGTTGCCTCCTTTGGTCCCAAATCTAATTAAAAAAATATTGCAAACCAAAAACATTTGGTAAACATGATCAGTCACTACTCATACTATTGTTCAAAATGGCTGTTTTGCAAATAAGACAAAATACAAACTTAGTTTCAAATTAGTGATCTCTGCCATTATCAAATCTGGAAGCCTCAGGCTATTCAGGAAGCACAGTGGATGCGCTGGACACCCATACTTGGAGCTGACCTTCAAAGATAATACAATAAACACTTGTTCACTAATTATAAGCACTTTTTTTTTTTTTTTTTTTAAAGCTGCCATAAAATAAATACATTTGAAGCACAAACACTTATACAAAATTTGGGGTATAAACCAAATGGCTATAAAAGGATTCAGACTAACTGTAAAGCCACGCTACCATGAAAATACTGTACATGCATGTGTAGCTCAGTACACAACCGAACACAGCTTCTAGGAACGAGGGGTCCCTCTAGCCCACTGCAGCTTCTGACTGTGGTACCCACCAGCACCACCAAGCACAGGAAAAAATGCGCACAACTGCCCTAACACATCGTTCCAGGGATGAACACTGATGAGAATTTGGGGAAATCTCTATTTTAAGGATGCAATTACACCAAAGCAGAAAACCATAATGGCCTTTAGGTGACAATCATTAGTACTAAGTGTAATAAATGTCCATTGCCTTTATTATCCTACCCGATTAAGGAAACTCTGAGTCTTTGGCAACATCTGAAATGCTGTGTGGCAGCATGCCAGCACCTGGTATTTAGAGTCGGTTTAACTCACAGCAACAAGAGTGACCACCACAATTCAGTTTTGTGTTTGAACAATGGGAAAGTTCAAAAGACTGAGAATGCAAACCTGTTGACATGAGCAAACTCAACAGCTTTATTTCCTCTGCTCTGAAAGCTGACTACTCCTCTTTCACACTTTTATGATTCTGCTGCACTTACATTTTCTGTCACTTGCAATACCAGGATGGTAATTTTATATAGCTCACTCTCGCTTGCTTTGAAAGCATATTAACAGCATAAATCCTTTTCTGGTTGTCTTCAGTTTTGTTTGGGAGCTTTCACCATCTGTGATTTGTGGAAGCTTAAATTTGTTAAGGGGCAACAGCCTATGGACACAGCCTTTAGCTGAGAAGAAGAAAATGAGTATTGGGAATTGCCTAGGTAAGTTGTCTTTGACTTTTTTCCAACTGTCTATCAATTAACTACAGTGCTCCACAGAAATTTTCAAACAGTAGCAGCTTTGGTTTTTGTGTCCCAAAGGCAGCAGAGGAACAGAAAAGTGAGGTTTTCTACACTTTAGGGACATTACAGCAGTATTTCTTACTTTCTTTGGTAACAGCTAGCTATTATTAGAGACCATATGATTTAATGAATAGACTAAAGTAGACTGGAACTCAAGAGAACTCGATTCTTCTCACAATTCAGCTATAACTTGTGCTGACAATTACTCTTTCTGCTTTATTTCCCTCTCCTTTTATCATACCTACTCGTATTTAAAATGACAAGACCATCCCATATTATGTACCGGTATAGCATCATTTTTAATCAAATCATCTCCCAAGTAGCATGGTCCAAAACCATTATTTGAATACAATTAATGTAATTGCCTGTTGCTACCATTAGAATAAACAACTAAACTGTTTCTATCTCCCTCTCCATCCACCCTAATGCTTGAAGCAAGAATCAAAGGGATTATCAATATCTCCCCTCTATCTCCCCTCCCCCCCCTCCCCCCACCCCCCCCTCCCCAAAAAAAAACCCCCCCCGTTCAGAGTAATTTCTTTAATTCCCACCTTGTAAAAAGATTAGCTTTGAATTCACTTCCCTCTTTAAAACTTAGAGCCAGCCTGCTCAAACAAGAGCCATGCGCAACAGGAACTCTGCTTCACCAGACAACCAGGAGTGAGGATATCTGTGGTCTGACACCACATACAGCATCTAAAGTCTTGATACGTTCACACAATGAAAGTCAGCACATCTGAAGTGACTCTTGTCATCCCATACCTGGTAATCCCACCTGCAGTCTAGGAGTTTTCAATGCTAATAACAGGTGATCTTCAACCAACTTAAAACACATGTATATAATTTCCTCTTTAGCCTGTATTGCAAAAATACACATACATGTCCCTGCTGAGACGGGTACGTGCATATGGCAAAGCTGTTAAGTACTCATGAAAACAAGAACATTACCTTGACTCTAAGAATCACTATGGGTAACATGTTGCTACACTACCTACAAAGGAATCCCACTCCAACAAGACAAAACATTTTCATGACAAAAGCCTTCACTTCTTTGCATGAATGATACACAACTTCTGTTATTTTAAGTTACACTGGTAAATCCATTGCCAGCCTGCAAGATTCATGGGGAAAAATGAAGCAGGAAACCTGTGAATCACTACAGCAGGCTGTATATGTTGTATGAAAAAACATGCCCGCTGCACTGAGGGAATACAGCACTTCTATTTCTGCTAGCATGTTCAGTTTAGTTCAAAAAAAAAGTCTTTCATACACAGAATTCTTTGAAGAAAACCTACACTCTTATATGATTTTTTAAAAATGCATCTTTTTACACAATCTTTAGAGATACTTTCTTTAAAGTTTCTTACAGAAAGGGCATTTTCCTCTTCCACCTCAAAGCTGAAGCCCAATCAGGGGGTTTACTTTTTCAACAAAGTAAAAAATTTACAGAACCCTTAAGTAATTTTCCAGTTTGTTTTAACATTACATTCAATGGAAGCTGAGCCATACCCCTTTCTTTCCTACTCTAATTCCAATGCAGATAACATACAATGCTTCTTTCAAAACTTCCATGCATGATATGAATTTACATACAACACTAGAAGCAGAAAAATTCCCAAAAGCATTCTTGCACATTTCTTTCAGTTTGTGACTATCACAGGATCTCAAGAAGGCCCTTCTTAATTTTATATTAAATACATGCTTTTCCAGAAGGCGCATGATTTAAATAAGCCTTACACAAACACTTTGTTAGGGCTACTGTGATTTAAGCTACCTCCTGCTTAACTACAGGTGAAGAAAAACAGACCTTGTAGCACGTAACAAAGATCAATAAATCTTACGCTGTCAAACAATGAGGAAGAGTTCTTACATGTATTTAAAATATCAAGAACATGTGCAATTAAATTAGGTATTAGAAAGTCAAATACAAAGTGAAAAGGACTAATGTACTTCAAAGTTTTACTCTATTTGCATATTAATGAATATATTAACATGAGCGGTAATCAAAATCCTTTAAAGTGTTTTAAAAATAATCAACATAGCACCATTATTTGGAATACTTAAAACACATAGTCTTAAATGCACACATTACAGTTTCATGAAATAAAACCAGGGTTTAGAATACCAAATTTAATCAGACTACTCCATTACGGAGTGTTCATAAGTGTGTGTGTATATACACATATATACACATACACTTTTTTTCCACTGTGAAGCATAACCCTTTGTTCCATAATCCCCGGTTGTATGTTTAATGATCACACATAAAACACTTCCATCAAAAAGAAAAACCGCAGTTCTGGCATGTTTAATTCTTTGGAAATGAACATCTACATTGCTGAAATGGCATTAGAGTGACAAATGACTATAATCCAATGGCCCAAGGCCAGCAACTTCTATGACAACAGATTTGGCTGTTTTGTACGACACAGCATGTCGCATGTGTATCACTAAACAGAAGTCATGCTGCTTAGTTTACCTATAAACAAAACCTCACTTAAAGTTACAAGTATTTTAACAGCTACATGAATGGAAAAAATAGTGTGTCTAAGCAACTGCCTACCAAAACTGTATTTCTTAATAGGTAAATGGCTGGATCCATTCTAAAAACTCTCCAAGTCAGTGCTATAGTCTAGAAAGCACAGAATAAATAGCAGTGATCACAAAAACTGTGGGTTTAATTCCATTATTTGCATGCTGCCACACAGTTCCATATTTAAGTTCTACAGCAGTTTTCACAGACTTCCTTTTTTTAAGTTAACCATCCCACATTCATCCACTGTACTCTGCGTGGATTCACCATTCACATTTTAGAAAGACCAATGATACCTTCTGGCTACCCACTCACAGCTTCAGCCTGAATTCCCAAGACCACGGAAGCCTAGAACAACTACTCACTCCACGGGCAAAAGCTCTAGCAAAAGCACCAACCCAGGAGAAGGGGAAAGGAAAAAAAAAAAAGAAAAAAAAAAAAAAAAAGGGGGGTGGGGGGAACAGGACACAACAATGGATGGACAGGGACTAATCCAGCTTCTTCACCCCTTTAAAACACAGAACAGCAACTGAGCAGGACAGGGGAAAAGCAGCAGCTACAGCAAGATGATGCACCCAAACACCTCTCTCCAAATCCACCCACTGCAGCCCTTGCCCAGAGCCACCTTTCATTTTGTGTTCAGGCTGCCCCCCATAGTTTTCAGCGTATTTTCAGGAGCCTGACAAGACAGAATCCACACTGCCCTCTCTCCAAGCACTTCTTTCTGCCTGTCAGGACACTGTAACATTAGACACATCTGCATGGACGCGAGCAGGCTAGCACACAAACTCATCCAGCTGCATAACAACCTTTTTTCTTTTTTTTTTTTCTTTTTTTTTTTTTTAAGAAAAAATATTTTTGAGACAGATCTATTTCCTAATCAAGTTCACCCACAAATATCAGGCAGTACACTGCAAAGACAGGATCCAACAAATGCCTCCAGACTGCTGCCTTCCCCCACCTTCCAGAAACAGCACTGGCTTAAGGGAACATCAAACTCCACCCTGCCAGGGAGCCACACTCCAAGCCAGCCATAAAAGAGGTAGTTTGCAGTGCAGTATTTCAGGGAGTCGGATTGCATGCCCTGTTCCGAGTTCCAGTTATTCTGGTTGCCAGGCCAGACACAGGCTCGGGTGAGGATGAGCGGCTTAGGAGCTTGTTCAGCTTTTTCTGAACACAAACTCTACCGGTTTTTACTTCAGCCGGGTTTGGGGGCAATACGGTACATTTAAAACGGCACTGAGTTAATCTGACACCACGGTAATGGTGAAAGAACAAAACAAGCATAAATGATTCATTCTGCTATGGTATCCTTTCTTCTGCTTAACTTGTTTTCACAAGATTTATAAATGATGTGTTTGTATTAATTTTATGAAAAACAATAGGAAAAGTGGCTAAAACAACTGTTTATACGGTTCCTACAGAGTATTACTCTTTCCAAACAGGACAATAATTTTTTGAGTGTCCTTTTTTTTAAAAAGGAGATTTTTAGATGACCTTGGTGACCGATGGTTTCAACTATATGCAGTGCTAAGTCAGCTCAGTATCTGTAGTGTCATACAAAACCTGTAGCGATACAATAGGTTTACTTCTAGCTCACCTTAATTAAAAAAAACAAAACAAAAAACAACAAACACCTCTTAAGCATTTTGAATATACTCAGAACACGCCCAGAAAACTGACAGCAACACTTAGATATCTCATTAAATGATTATGAAATAATGACACAGAATACAGAAGTACAAACGACCAGCAATATCTAAACTGTTACCATACACTCATGCGTCTGCTGACGAGCTGGCCATCCAAAATTAATCCCCCTTTGAAAATATCAATATGGTCATGTTTCATGATTCATTTGTTAGACTGCCCACTATGACATGAATCCATTCATTGGCAGAAACCTAACTAGGCATTTTGGCTATTAGAAGAGCATGATTTTCTTGAAGACTCTTTTTCCCCGTGTGACAAAAACATGTTTCATTTACAATACATTCAAACTACAGACATGCAGAAAACCTAAGCACTTTTGCCTAGGACTCTGCATTATGACACAAACATAATGACTAAATAATATTATTTAGTCTTGTGCTTACAACAGACAATTTTTATCAAAACTTTCTATTTTTTTCTACCGATCTGCAACGCTACCATCCTAAAATTAAAAAAAAAAATCTACACGTAAAACTGCATCAGAACTTATCTTCATGTTCTCCATCCAAAAAAGTCCGAAACATTTTTACTTTACTTCAGCATTATAACACTGTATTGCTCTAGAATATGTATTGACATAAATCCCACATGACTTTTAAATAAACTGTTTAGATTAGAGGATAAAAACCAAAACACAAAAATAGGCTGTGCTAATGACATGAACAAAGTGTTAACTGAGAGATATCTCACAGATTTGCTTCTGAATTACATATAAATTCAAGCAGCAATCCTCATGAGACCTAAATATCTACTTTACCTATAGAGGGGGTTGATCTAAAAGAGTGTATGTCCAAGTTACTACTTAAGATAAATTTACAGTCTAGTTTTAATTACAGCTATACAGTGCCTCACCATAAACTAAATCAAAAGCTGAGCTTTTTTGTTTGTTTGTTTGTTTCAAGGTACACCAGCTTAATTAAGTACATATGTAAAAATGTCCTTAATTCTTCTAAATCAAGAAAAAAGCTGCAATGCAAAACCCAGTCTTATCAAACCGACCACATGCACTCCTGTCTAGTACTGAGGGGAGGGGAAAGCAGCAAGTAAATCAGCTTCCGAGTTGGACATTAAATCCTTTTGATGTATGTGTCATTCATTCATTCACTTGGGCAGTAAAGAAATATGCAAAACCAAGTAAGTTTTCTCTACTTTGCAAGAAAAGTTGAAGGATACAACATTTTAAGACTATTTTAAATAAACTCCAGAAACCACAACTGCCTTTAGAACGTGCACGTCAAACAATCACATCCCTATTTCTCTCAAACATAAATAATCAAGCTGGACGAGAAATGTCACAATAGTTTTCACCGATTACAAACTTTTGTTTATAGAAAAATCATTGTCAGTGCCACTAGTGCACAACTCTAACTGCCCTTCAGAAAAAAAATTACAGAATTCAGAATAAAGTATCACCTTATCCAAAACACGTTTTCTGAAAGATATTTTCCACCACAAAATAGTTTCTTAACAAAGTTATCTTTAACACGATCAAAGTTTTCTAATCTTTATTATTTGCTAAAAACAAAGCTCTATGAAGTCTTGCAAATAAACACCTGAGTGCACTGCACACATTGCCTGACATTTTTGCTTTAAAGCTTTTTGGGAGAAAAATCTTACATAAAAGAAATAGTGAAATTAACTCATTCGATCATTTGCTCCAAGCACACACAAGACTAGACCAGGAATCGAACTTTTATCTTCCAGTGAAAAGCTAACACGATTGCAGGTTTTTTGATTGTGGAGGGTTTTGGTGGGGGTTTTTTTTGTTGTTGTTTTTTTTGTGGGTTTTTTTTGTTGGGGTGTTTTGTTTTTTTTTTTACACTCCGCGCACGAATCTTCTGGCTGGTTTAGTTAGTGGGAGACGGGGAAACTGCACACGCATCCTCATGCACAGTAATTCTGCCACACTCAGCCCTTTGCACCCCAATGCCCTGAGGTTTATTGAGTGTTTGGGGGGAGGGATGGATTAGTTTACAAATCTCCTTATCCCCGTCTCGTTATAGAATCGCTCTCACC
>KL257000.1:900-14145 GCA_000699545.1 Podiceps cristatus
GAATGCCAGATTCCCAGCCCTGTGCTTGGATTCCAGGCAGTGCCTTAAACTCTGGAACTTATTACCACAAAACATCGTGGAAGCCAAGAGCGCTTGGCTTATGGGATTTGAAAAAAGGATTAGAAATTTGATATGGATAACGAGAATCTCCAGAATTAATAGCAAGTTAAATGAGAGCTTTACAAGGGATATAAATCCCTGTATTTCAGGGCATAAACCAATCTTAGGATTTAGTAGGAAACTTTTCCTTGTAGGGAGATTCTTTTTTCACTGTCTGCTGGTGGGTATATTCCCCTATAGCTTGTTACGCACGTAGCCTGTGCAGTGTCTTCTGTGAGAGTGTCTTGTTTTCTTGAAGAGGTTCCAATTAAAGTACCTGAACCTCAAGGTGCTTCCTAACATCGAGCTGTTGCTAGAAGGCCCAAGCCACTTGGCTTTGTGTAGAAGCCAGAGATAAGGGTACCGTTATCTGTGAACAAAGCAGCAGGCTGACGGACTCTGAAGTTATCGTCGCTGTAATAGACGTACTCCGGACAAACTCCACCAGCAGCATCTTTTTGAAGGTGCACAGTCAATTTTTGTCAGCAGTGAGAAATGCTATATCCATAGTGTGAGACGCTGAAATCACCAGACTGATGGCTGAGTCAGAAAATACAGCCTTTGGTCTGCTTTATCTTTGCCAGAGTCCCTAGAAAATATGGGTGTCTTGCTAACCTTTTCCCCAAGCTGTTTATCTCGCTGGAGCGTTCAAGTGGCAGTGTTTGGGGGTGGTGGTGTTTTTTCTCCCTGAGCTACACATCTCTGCTCTTTGACTAAAGACTCTGTATGGAGTTTAGGATGATGGTTGGACTCTTGTGGCTGGTGGCACTATGAGTGCATGCTCTTAAAAATAAGAGAAAATAACCTTAGCTGCCCTGTTTTGTAATGAAGCTGCTAGTAGAAGCTCTGTTCAGAGCATGGACCAAAAAAGCTGGTTCTAAAAGCATCAAATCCATTGTGTGATGAATTGACAGGGCAAAAACTGCTCTTTGAACATAACTGCATGGGTCATCTTGCATGTCTTTTTGCAAAGCCTCTTTGGAAATATTAGCTTGTCTGCAGAGTGCCTGCATCACTCTGAAAATCTCGATCCAGAGCCTTTTGTGTTGGATCCACAAGAAGCTCTGGGGATTTGCAAATTATTTCTGACGAGTGTAAAAAGCAAAGGAAGACAAACATCAATGCTCCGTAAAAGTGGTCTTTAGACGTGATATTTGTAAACTACTAGATTATATTGGTCTCAGTCTCTGGCTTCCTTAGTTCTACGCTGACAAAGAACAGCGTGAAGAGTTATGCCCGTGGCAGTTTCCTGGCTACTCCCTTTCTAAGGAGTACTGCGGGCGGTGCCGTGGCAGAGACCTCCAGAGTGCAGCTGGGTTTGTGTGTTCTTCCCTGGACATCGCTAGCGGCGGTTTGATTCAAGCTGCCGTTTAGTCTGTCGGGGCTGGTACCAGGCTACCCCAGTGCTAGGACCTTGCTTCAATGACAAGAAAAAACACATCACGGGCATTACAAAGTAATCTGCTGACGGTCTCTCTTTTTCTCAATGTCTGTATATTCCCGGGCAATTTAAGCGTATTTAGTACATGGCAATGAATATAGTATTAACATGCTCCTCTGACTTCAGTCTCTGCAGAGGTTTATACCACTTTTGTCACAGTGGGATTGTAAAGCTTTTCAGACAAACTGTAAGCAATGTGAGTAACGTGTTTGTGTTTATCCTCCACCTTTCTCTATGTTGGAGCAGTTCGTCCAAGGAGTGTCTTGTTTTGGTAGTTGACTATTTTGGGTTTTCTTTAACGTGTGTGTTGCTATCTCCTTATCTTGGCAAAGGCAACATCAAAGCAAAACCACTTGACCGATTGGGTGAAAGTTGTGGAGGTTTGTGATGGATTCAGGGCTACAAAGGAGCAGAAGCAAAAGGACCGGAGCGACGGGAGGAGAGTGGCTGAAGGTAGTGGTAGGGGTGACCAGGCAATAACAGCCTTGTACGTCAAGGGAAGTAAGTACGGACAGTGAGACGTAAGATGCTATGGAGAGGGATATGCAGAAACCAAGAGTTGTATCTGGCCAATCTCCCTTCACCTCTGCTGCTAATTCCATCATACGATCGTGCCCTGTGGCTTCTGCAGGAGGTGGGAGGCAGTCAGGGTAAGACAGCTACTTTTAACTGAAACTAACCCTAGACAGGCAGACTGGGGAGTCTTGTGATCCTTCAGCCGTGCAGTTAAACTCATGATCGAGGTTGTGCTACGGGTGGAGTGAGGGAGTCATGAGAAGCTTGTGAGCAGCTGTCGGCTATTTTCAATGTTGACTTGATTTCTGAATACATAATATCAGCCATCAAAGCTATTCATGTGAAAACAGGAACCCTAGGGCTCAGCTGAGAAAGGGGATGGAGACCCTCATGGAGGAATCCTTGCTTTTAAAAAAATGGGGGAACTTTAAAGCAGTCTCTGCAAGGTAGTCAAGCGATATATGTGCTCATAGAAGACTGCCTGTAAGCATGGATCTGCATAGCATAAAGGAAATCTCACACTCACCACAAACAAAAGAATGGGAAGCTAGTAAACCGAAGGATTATTTCTGCAGTTCTGTGTCCTGATGGTTGTATTGTTCAGTCAAACCACGTCTATCTCTAACAATATGTCGAATCCGTATAGCCCTTGGAACCTGTTGTGTTTCTTGTGCTGCCGTTGCTCTTCACTGCTGTAAGAATTGGCGTCTGATCTTGTATTACAGAACTGCAGCAAGTTGTTGATGTGGCCACCAACTAAGCTATTGAGTTGCTTGTTCAAAAAACATAACTAAGTGGAACTATAAACTAACCGTTTTATTATTATTATTTGTATGCATGCTGTTCCTTGGAGGTCCTCAAATTTGTGCCCTTCCTCCTTGTTTTCATATCCTAAAATGTCAGTGCCTCTTGCAGTTCAAAAATATTTGTTTAACATTTTGCCAGCCTGCATAAGAGGAGAAACAGACCCCCGTGAATATTGTCTGGCAAAATAAGAAATGTAATGTAGGAATGTGATCCGAATGGCTTCTTTGTCTGTGCTCGAGGGCGGCTGGAACACACACAGCAATAAGCAGGTGCTTGATTTGCAGCTCTGAACAGTTTTTCCTTCTCCATGTACATGCACTAAAAGAAACTGTTGCTAGTCCAGATCTCAAGGACCTGGCCCTGTCTTACATCCAGGGAAATGTCTTTGAGTAACACATGAAATTGTCTCCGTTGATTTTCGAAAGAAACAGCTTCTGGTGACTTCCAGGTGAATTCTCATAATTGCCAGGTTTTGAATACTCAGAAGGTGTAAGGATGGCCTCTGGTAAAATAATGAGGTTTATCTGGAAAAAAAAAAAAGAAGCTTAAAACAATGACGGGCATTAGGTTTGGTTTCTGAGGTCTGAGGTTTTTCTCTTCAATCAAGGGAGTGGGGTTTTTTTCCACCTTCATTTTGTTGGAAGCTGAAGTCCTCTGTGGTGGTTTGTCTCCAGGAGCTAGGACTCAAAGAAAAACAGAAATATAACGAGTGCAGTGACTCAAATCCGTACAAATTGTCAGCATGCAAAAAAAGTTAATGTTCTTGCAGAGCAGGCTAGAGCCAACTTCAGGAATAATGTGTACATGGTTGTGGATAACATCTAAATCTTGCTTTAGATTTATGGGTTAAGACTGTTAGTGAAATGGATCGCGCAATAAAATCTGCGGATCACGCTTTCTTTACCAAACATTAGGAGTGATTCCTGCTGGGATCTGACCTGCTGGATCAAAGAAACTGAAGTGGTGGTCAAACCTCAAATCCAACGCTATTCTGCCATCTCCGCCCAAATGCCAATTTAGGAGCAATGGCCGGAACCGGCTCTCATTAGATTGGAAGTGGCTGTAAGCGTACCCAGTTCTCTGTCCTCTTCGCACAGACACCAAAGCCTCTACGTGACTCTGGAACCTGTGCGTGAGTTTCCCGCTGGTGATTTTATGCTTTTTCCGTCCGCAATGCTCTGTCTGGAAATATTGGGCTGTACCCTGCCTCTGGAGAAGCATCTGCCGCTGGCCCAGGATGTTATGCTGCTCTCTTTCCCCTCCGCCCAGGGCTGTAGTGCCGCTTCTGTTGTGACCTTCTGTTTGGCGAGGGGGTACCCAAAGTGTTTCTGTGATCTGCAAGTCCTGAGCTGACGCTGCTGTTGCTGAGTGTCCTGTTAGTGCTCTCCCTGCCCGTGTGGTGTCCTGGTTATGGCTGTGCTACCTCGGTCTGGATACTGGAAAAAAATCCCCCTTTGCTTAGAGCTGTGGAAACAGCATAAAGGATTGTTCTGGGCACAGAGAGAGCTTCCTCGTAGGTCTGTGGCGAGAGGCAGTTCAGAAACGCACAGAGATGGAGCACAAAGGAACAATGAGATGGCAGCGGCTTTCCAAGGCAGCAGCCTGTGCGTACCAGGTACTGGCTCTTGGCACGACAGGGGAGGGCTTTGTGCGGGCACCGTTGCTGTTGGACTCCAGAGGTGCGTTCGGGAATGTTTGTGACAAACGAGGCCTGTGTGCGAGGGGCGGTGGGAGCAGCTGGAGCAATGCTAGAACAAAAGGCTGCTGTGCTACAGCCAAGGCCGACTGAGCAATTAATGGCCTGGAAGGGTGGTTTTTCACGAGAATTGACTAAAGCTAGGTTTAGGAGAGTGCCTAAACGTAGTCTGGAGAGGGGGTCTGACCATGCATATAAAGAGGAGAGCACAGGAATTACACAGGGGATAACTGGAGGGAGGGGGGGAAGGAAGGACGCTTCCCAGCTATTAAATCTCTTAGCCCATGGATATTGTTTCAGGGGAAATTCTTGCAACCTCGGTGCTCGAGATCCATCCATCCAGACTGGACAAATCACTGGAGAATGTGCTGTTGGGAGCAGTCCTGCAGCAGCCCCGGGGAAGATGATTCAACAGGGCCTCTTTCATCTTTGATTTCTGTGAACACAGTCTACATTTGTGCTGCCCCCAGATACTCCCATTCATCACTGTCTGTGGCCAATGTTGATAGCAGCGTATAAGCCTTTTGGGCAAGAGCAGGGAATGCTAGCTATCCCCTCTGCTAACAGAAGACTGTAACTGAGGCTAGTTAGCACATGCTGACGCACAGCCAGAATGGCCCCGCACAGTTCTAGTGATAAGCCCTTTCCTGGCTCTTACTGGGCAAAGCCAGCACTGTGCCTGCCCGAGGTGCCCTGGCTGTTTGCCCAAGGCAGCCCAGAGCATGTTGTGGGAATATCAGAGGTCTTTCTGCTTCATTTGTAGCTCACTGAACTTTACTCTGGTAAATACGGGCAAGAGAGAGCCCGGTGTGGGGAGAGAAAATCCTGCCTCTACTCAGTGTCTGAAATGCACACACTTTCATTTACCCTCTGCCATTACAGCAGGCTTTTTCAGCAAGCGCGAAGTAACTTTAGCGCTCAGACCACTTTCCTGCCTGTCCTCCTTGAGAGATGCAGCCTGTACTCTGTATCGGAGCAAGAAACTAACCATGCACAACAAAAAGCCTTGAGCACCCCTGCTCCGAGGGCTCTGCAAAATCCGGGGAGCTTTGAACTTCAACTCCAGGCTTAATTACTAAAAAGCTAATAATTTAGGACCAATATTCTTTCCAGGGCTCAAAGTAGAAGTTAGGTTCCTGTTTGTAAGGAGACGGGGTGGGGAGTAGGGGGGAGGTAAAAATGCTTTGCTCCATTCACCTCCTATAGAAATGGCAGCTTTGAGCCTTGTCTTTTGAAAAGTGGAAAACTCCCCTTCCAGATGCCCCGTGCTGCTGTGTGTTCTGTGTGAACGGTTACAGTTTAATGTTAAATCCCTGCATGTTCAGAGTCCGTAACACATTAAAGTGATAGTGAGAATGGGGAAAGGAAAAGGCTTCTTAAGTTTCCCATAAAGATCTTCCAGTGAAGCTTATCTGTCTTAAAAAAGAAAATCTGATTGCTTCTTATCTTTGTAATTATCCAGACAATTTCAGGCAGAAGTAAAATCATAGAATCTCCCGTTTTCGGACCCAGGCCTCATGACTGGTCTGTCATGATAAGGAGAAGACTTTCTGCTCCAGCAGTGATCTGAGGTTCCTTGTTAACACAGAGACGTCGGTGTGCTGGAGGCAGAAGTCAGAGCTTGTGCTGGTTTTGCTACCCCAGGCGTGTGAAACTGCCCTTCTCACGAGAAAGATCTCAGGGATCTGATATGTGGTCTTTGACCTTAAAGCACCCCAGAGAAATTCTGTTATTCCCTGCGCTCATTTGTGCTCTTCACCTGTCCCTTGGGCAGAGGCTGCTGGCCGGTGGCTGGTGTGACAGAAGGTGACTTGCTGACAGTCTGGCATATTGGCATGAACCCACCTCCACCGGCCGCTGAGGCCCGGGGGGTTGACGGGGAACAGGTAACTCTGCCAGAGGGGCAGGCAGCGGGGACAGCGACATTTTACAGCTATTCCCAGTCCAAAGTATTTGGAGAGTTTTGCTTTATTCCCTCTGCCTTTGAATGCTTCCTCCACAGGTGGCTGCCTGTTCCACGCCCGTTCTTGCACCGGCTCCGATACGAGCAGTTGCACGCTCGCGTCTCGGAGCAGGAGGGTAAAACCCAGCCGTTCCCGGGAGAGCTGTGGGCTGCTGCCCAGCTCGCTTGCCTCTGATGCACGCAGGGTCTGATGTGACTGATGCGGGTTCTGTACTCACAGCTGTCTTGGGGCTATTCCTCACGCTGCAAAGGCTCTTTGTCTCATTTAAAGCCATGACCTCATTTTAGAGACAGAAAACAGAGAGGGAGAAACCCACCAACCTGCCAGCGGAGGTCAAAGGGCTTGCCGAGAGATATGTTAGCATCAAACTTCTCTGGCAGGGACACAAATAACTGGAATTGCAGACCAGAAAATTACCATGAAAAAATGGACTAACTGCTGCATGATTACAAAAGAGCCCATTAGTTCTGTGTGTGTCTAGGATTCAAAGTATATCCTTTGAGGAAGAGCATGAGGTCATGCTCCCAAAACTTTAAGCAAAAGGGGCTGTATAAGTCTGTGCCTGCTGCACTCTGAGGACTGTCATGTGTGGAGTTTTAGCTGGTTGCTCTCCTCCCTCTTTCCTCGGCACAGAAATGAGGGAAAGTTAGATTTCAGTGTAAGGTGGTGGCAGCTCCCGCTGTGGTTGAATTTGTCCGACCCCTCACTGCTACGCTGTAATCTGCCTCTTGGGGTACTGTTTGGGCTAACGAGCACCCTTCAGCCCTCCTGCCGGGGCTCAGCAGCTTCTGCAGAGCTCCTGGCCGCTGCTGGCCCAGGGTCCATGGTTGATGGTCTGGATTTGCAATCCCATATGTCAGTGCCAGCGTGGCCTTTGCTCTGGACCTTGGTTTTTGCTGGTACATCGGAACTGTTCTCTCCACCCCAGGGCTGGTCCGGAGACTCAGCTGGCCCCGTGACTGTCACAGCTTTCTAAATAAAGCCAGAAATGATGAAGCTCTATCAGTCCTAGGGCTGCCTCGGAGGCACGGTGTGACGGAGGCAGGAGGAGACGAAGTACGGTTTTGGCTTGCTGAGGAGTCAGCCGTCCCGTTACGCAGCATTTGTGCTTTGGATGGAAACAACAAGTTCCAACTTCCTTTCCCGTTTTCCCAACCCTGTGAACAGGCATTGCACAGCGGACACAAAAAAGCAGCTAGGGTTTCTGCCTTCCCATCTCTTCTCTGTAACAAACAGGGAAATCGCTTTCCTTCTGCTCAGCCCTAGTGATTAAAACTCAGAAGTTGCGTGTGGCTGTTCTCAGCACTAAGGTGACCCGTGTAGCATGCAGTGAGACAGCCATGTGCCCTCTGTATGCGGTAACAGCCTTCCATCAGCGCTGGGTTGCTCTTTTCTTTGCCAGTTCCAGTTTGTTGGGGTAAGTGCCTTACTGCCCGCTTCCCCTGCTTCACTCCCGGTGACCATTTCTCCCTAAGAAGGATTACAGCAATGCAAACGCTGAAATCCCATGCGCTTGCTTAGGCAGGGCTGGTGGGCAGAGGACTTCATACCTCAGAATAGGACGGTGATGACCAGCACAAAAGTTCACGTGCAATTTAGGTAGCTGCAGTGGAAGAAAATGTAGATTCAGTTTCCAAGGGGACATTCCCCGAGTTTTGGTGAGTGTGGTCTTTCTTTGGCTTTGCGTTGCCTGTGGGGGCACGGGTGAAGATGCCATGAGCCTTAGAGACGAGCCTGTTGGGTGTTTGTTCTGCAGGGGCTCTGAAGGACTGCCCGGCTGCGGGGCTCTGGGGACTGTGTGGGTAGCGTGGGGTGACAGTGCTACAGCCGGAGGCCAGGGGCACCGCCGGCCCCCAGCCCCGATCCGGGAGGTGCAGCCGGCGTTAGTGGGGCCGGCTCTGCTGCGGGGTCCCGGGGCAGGCAGTGTCTGAGCACCCGTTGCAGTTTCAGATGTGGGGAGGCTGCTGCCCTTTTTAACAGTGTCCGTCTCTTTTTTTTTTCTCACCCCTCGCTTCCCGGTATTCCCTTTACAACCGGCCCATTGTGCTGTGGGCTGCAGCAGCTGGGTGGAGTGTTTCAGGCTCAAGTGTAATTTCAGTGCCTTTAAAAGCCTTTGGAGGGCTTTTTTTTTTTTTTTTTTTTTTTTTTTCTCATTGCTTGAAAGAAAGTTTTGATTTACTTCCTCTCCGTTACTCTGCGGGGCTGAGGGGCTCTCCTTAATCCCCTTTGTGGGCCTGTTTGACTAGACGCGTAGCAGAAGCCCCCAGCCTCAGGCAGAGAAAAGGCGGCTCAGCGGGGTAGGTTTCGCACACTGACATAAAAATACGGGCCCTGGTCATGTGGTGCCGGATATAATCTGTGCCCATTACCACGCTGCGGAGAAGGGGGGCACCTGGAGGGGGCTTATTTTTCCCCTTTCCAGTTCAATTTACATTTTTATTCTTCTGCTAAAAATAATAAAAAAAGAAGAGGGGGTGGGGAAGAGGCTGACTCAGACCAAATGCCAGGGTGATGGGCACAGTATTTAAACACCAAAAGTGAGCTCAAGCGAAAAGCAGAACCAGATCATCTCTCATTTCCCCTCCTGCTCCAAAACAGGGGCTCCTTGTGAATAAAAGCAAGAGCTTGGGTCATGCAGTAGCAAAACAAAGCTGTAGCTCTGATGGAGAGGCAGCCAACCTTGTCTGGAGGTCTCGAGTTGTTTCTAGCAGACCTGAGGCCACCTCAGGAAAGGCTGACCAGAAGGAGCGAGGCTCTTGAGAGCGGAGGCTGAAAATGCTGCTTCTTTGGTTGCCTTGCCTGTGTTTAGGAGCGTGTGAGGCCTCTGTGTGCTTAATGAAGTTTGGTGATTAGATGCCAGTCCTGAGCAGGTAAAACGCTGCGAGACCATCCTACTGTGTGGCAGCAGGTTCCTTCAGCGCAGCCTGCAGATCCCTCTGCAGCTGAGCTCAGCTATGGGATATTTATGGGGGCACTCAGTCCTTCGTTGCATCACAGCTGGACTTGGCCCTCCAGTGCAGTCGCCTTTTGCGGAGTCCCTGACGGAAATGGGGCTGAGCTGCAGACCAGCCTTGGCCCCTGCTTGTCTGCAGAAAGCGCAGTGCCCAGCTCCTCTCACACCTGACCTTATCTTGGCCACGCTCCTCCTAGCGTGGAGTGCTGCGGGATCTCCCAGGCAGCCCGAAGCCCGTTGCTGCCGCTCGGTTAACGTGGCAATGCCGCCTGCCAGCTGCAGGAGAGCTAATGGCACCCTCTGCATCGTGGCGCGTGCTGGGCTGATGTCGGTCCCTTTGAGAAGCGTGGCAAGCTCGAAAGTGTCAGCGTGGCCTCCGCTGATCGGTGACCTCCTTAGACAGGAGGTTCCTGTTTGTAACAGCGAGGGGAGGAGGAGGAGGACGGGCTGGAACTGACCACTCGTTGCTGCTGTATCTTTTCCCCTGGTCAAACAGGCAGGCAGCACGGGAGCCAAGGTAGCCGAAGCCTGGGAGAAAGCCTCCTGCCAGGAGCAATTCCTTTGTCTGCCAGAGGAAGCAGCAGGTTGTGGGACAGGTCAGTGGAGCCTGTGGGCTGCCCCACTGTCTGTCTGATGTTCTGCGGGGTGAGGATAAAGCATCCAGAGAGCTTTTGGCACGGCTCCTGAAAGGAGACGTGCAGGGTGAAGGGCAGGCAGGACAGATCTTTCTCTGCCCTGGAAAGAATCCTCTCTGTGTGATAGGCAGGGCGAGGGCAGCGCCGTTAGCCCGCTGGGCTGGGAAAGCAGCCTTTCCGAAGTCCCACTTGTAACAAATATTTTGACCTTCTCATCCATTTCACAGGGACCTTCATTTGGCTTTCCCAGGTGACTTTTCTTTGTCCAGTTGATGAATGTGGGATAGTGACCTGTTTCACACGCCTTTGCTGCTTACTGTAAAACATGGAAGACACTCAACAGTTACTTGCCCTTACAGATGCACCTTTACCCGAAAGAGCCACGGGTACCAGAAAATGCTTCCCAAAGCTTCTGCAGAGGTGAACAAGTCCCTTGGGCTGGCTCTGGCACAGCCCGACCCCGCTAACGGTCAGGACTAACCAGCCTCCCAGGTCAGGAGGGCCAGAGGTAGACAGGAGGTCACCAGCTGGCTTGTGCCCCACCTCTGCTCCCTGGCAGTTGCAGATACACCCTGGTAGCTCTGAAATGACGTGCACTCTGTGGTCAAGGCAGCAGGAACCTGGCAGGACCTGAGATTTCATCTCACGCTCCATCTTGGTGAGCCCCAGCCATCTGCAGGGAAGGTGAGTAGCTCGGTAGTTACGGGATACAGGAGCTTTGCTCAGTGGCTGAACGGGCGCAGTCTGGTTTAGTGGCCCGCAGAAAGTGGGAGATGCAGCCCCCTAAAACTCAGCTGCTAGCTGCCGGGGCTGAAAACTTGGCCTGTCCTTCTCTCTTTGGCTTCTTACTTTCAATTCACAAAATGAAGATGGTAGTGAACTGCCTTCAGTCTCGGCACATGTGTCTGCTGGGCCAGGGATCAGTCTGTGCATCAGGAGAGCAGCGAGCACAAAAGGGCCTGGACGAAGCTCTGGCTTTTAGGTAGCCCCGAAAGCGGGATGGTCACGTTGTAGGTGCTGCAACGAAGCAATTGCAGCGTGGCAGGAAAGAACCGACCCCCAGTCCTGACAAATTCAAGCATCTCCCTTTGACCCAGACTGCGTGGAAAGCCGTCTGAGCTGTCGTGGGGACCTGCCCCTTCCCGTAACTCTGGACACATCTGTAGTATCTCACATTTGTCCTGGGTTAATATATCCTGGTGTCTGGGCTGCTGGACGCTGCACTGTGGGGTGAGGGAGGGAATTTCAAATGGGCTGGGGCACCCGGGTCTTCCTTGTTCTCGTCTGATGGGATTTCCACCCGCTGCTGCTCTTTCGCTAAGCCAAGCTGCTGACGCCGATATAATGGAGCCCCTGAGCTCAAAGGAAACGCAGAGTTAATTCAGAGAGACTAAATAAATCGGGTTCTCCCATCCCAGCTTAATGACCACTCCCCACTCCCCACACTGTGAATGGGGTCAAGGAGACCGGGGAGAGGGGGGGAGGCAGAGGGTCAGGAGAGGTCAGGAGAGTTTTCCATTTCATCCCGCGCAGCCTGCCAGAGCTATTCTCCATGCTGTATTTCACATTCAGCCGCGGTGAATGGACACTGATAGCTGTGAAAGGATCTGGCGCTGTATGAACAGCCCTTCCCTAAGCGCTCGCTCTTGTGCTCTCCCCCACCCTTTCTTCCAAAGGGCTTCCAGGGAGCGGGGAATTAATAACATTCATAAAGAGCCCCTTGGAAGGCTGGAAATGTAACGTGGTGGTTATGAATGGAAACCCAACGGCTAGCAATACCCTTCGCCCTCCTCTCTCCGCTGCCCACTGGGAGTAGGTTTGTGCTCGAAACCTGCCGTGCGGCAGGGAGGGAGGGTGCGGGTCCGTGTCGCTGGGACCGGCTGGGCCGGGCCTGACCCGCCTGAGCTCCCCGCACAGCACCATCTCCTGCCTCCAGCACTGCCCGGTACCAGCTGCCTTGGGCGCTTCTCCAGAAAGCGAAGGCTTCTCCTCTTCCGTTGCTAAGGCAAAGGCTTTTGTGGGGTAATTTTCTCCCATATAAGACACGGCTCAGGTTGTTACAGAGCCCCGGCAGATCACAAATAGCTGATGAATCGAATTCTCTGTTGTCTCAGCACTACTGTGGCTGCTTGTTGAACTGCGGGGTAGGTGCACGACCGTCATGAATCAAGAGAGGCTGCTACCACATTTAATAACGTCTCTTGTCCTTTCTGCACCCGTGTGAGAGGCTGGAAGGGTTATGGAGTGGCAGGATATGGGTTCTGCTAAGGAATACATGAGTTTTTCTCTGCCACGTAACTAAACCCAAATTTTATTTTTAAAATGTCCTTCCCTCAATTGTCATTCTGTCTAAGCACTGTTTAGATGCAATTACTCATAAGATCTTATGTTGGAAAGATTGGAGGAGACCGGGAGGAGGAGAGACTTCCTTCAGTCTTGGCTCGCGCATGCCCATCAGCGCCCTGCACGTACTCCACTTTCCTCAGGTGTCTCGGGGTTTGTTTCTTCTGAAAGCGAAAGGTGCGGTTCAAAGTCCGTTAGCGAGGGCGTGCGGAGCAACGTCTGCGCCCGCTGCGAGAAAGGAAGTGGGAAGTGAAGTTCTGTGGCGATGGTATTGCTTCATGTAAATGAGTCCATACATCTGACGTTGCCAGTAAGTTCAGTCCTATTTCGGCGTGTGTGTCTGTGCACTTGCTGGTGCTTTTCTCAAATTCGGATCACGGGTTTCCTCAAGCAGGGCCTTGCTGTGTCTCTGTTATGTCGAGCACAGGAAGACATTTGTCAAAACTTTTTCTGTAGTCTGTGAACAGAGAACAAACTCCGAGTAGGGTAAAATGTGTGAATCCAATCGGCTGGCCCACTGCTTTAAGAGAAATGAACTCTCTGAACTGCTCTCCCTGGCTTCATCCCTGCTCCTCGCTCCGTTAGAGCTGCTGGGGGAGTTGCATCCCGCAGAGGCAGACTGCCCGCCTTCCTCCCTGTCCTCCTGGGTGCTTAAGCGGGAGAGGAGAGAGGGGCAGGAGGCACCAGGACTGCAGGAGGGGCAATCCTCTCTGCCTCGGTTGCCATTGCTGCAAAGGCTCCTCTGTGCTCTGGGCGCAGGGGGCCCGCTCCTCTCCGGGTGGCCTGGCCTG
>JMFS01010279.1:0-11018 GCA_000699545.1 Podiceps cristatus
ATTATTATTATATTTTTAATGCAGATACTATCATTTAATATTTACCAAATAAATGCAACTTAAGCTCAGTAAGGTACTGCTGGGGCTTGATCTTATTGGACTACATGCTGATGAATTCATTATTAGATGGTGAAGTGCTGTCTCTGTGTTCATGTATTCATATACACTTCTATTCATTTTCTAAGTAGCAGATGATTAGATTTAACATCTGACTAACCTGATGTTACACCAATACAATTTCAAATTGAGTGAAAACAGGTTTTTTACCTGCCAAATCTTGTTTAACATTTTCCCACTAGCTCTGATTATTAAAAAAAAAAAAAAAAACCAAAAAAAAAAGATCATAGATGCCCTCAGCAGAAGAGATTGTTTGTTTGCATTTCTACACTAAAAGTATGCTCTTCTCACCCAATTTGCTACTGCATTTGTTGTAATCAGTATCTGGTTGACTGAAATAAAAGATTTCCTCAGTATTTATTCTAGGAACAGTTTTATTTTTGTGTTCTAATACTTGTAAAATATTTGTTTCTGAGGACCCTATCCACTTACTTGTACATGTCTAGGCATTTTCTTATTTCAAACACTGAGATATCGAAGAGAAGATATGACTACTTAATAAAGTGTGAATTTTAAATGTTCAGTGCATCCAGTTTGGCATCACAGATTCTGACTGCCATGCTAAAATTACACATTTCCATGTTGGCATATTTCTGGTTGCTCTCTTTCATGACAATGAAAAATCTATCATCTGTTTCCCTTTCAGTCTCTTTTGTGGTCTTTTTTTTTTTTTTTGTGTGTCTCTTCCATAATAATTCATCAGACATGTAAGCATCTCTGAACAACAAACTAAGCATCTACCAG
This sequence comes from Podiceps cristatus, assembly GCA_000699545.1. Lineage (NCBI taxonomy): Eukaryota > Metazoa > Chordata > Aves > Podicipediformes > Podicipedidae > Podiceps > Podiceps cristatus. The sequence goes on from JMFS01010279.1 coordinate 862, forward strand.
TAGAAAGTTCCAAAAGCACTGAAAAATAGTTAAGTCACAGTAGCAGTCAGTCATAAAAGATAGTCAATGTTAGGAAAGGCAAGGTAAGATGCTTTTAAAAACTGAAGTATACATTTCACTACCAAGGTCTTTGATGACTTCTATGACATTAAATACATTATTTAAACATCAGTGGTGCTTTATGTTTATGAAGTAGTTAAATTAAATTACTTTAAAAAATGTTACCTGCAACTGTTATCTACATATATCTTTTCTTTTGAATAAGACCACTTTAAAATAGCCCAGAACTTATTAACCCAATGCATCTCCTCCTTCCCTGAAACTGAATAGTCCATATTCCACACATAAAGTCATACAGGTCATTCAGTCTGAAGTATATCTCATGCTATTGGGCTTTCATATCTAATTTCACAGCCTAATGCTTGAAATCCAATTCTATTTGTTTTAGCACGTTTTACTCTCTCAGTGTCCACTGTAAACTAGGATGAATGCCACAAGAGAAAGGAGATTTTTTTTTTTTACTCTTGTTTTGACTTTGCCATGCAGTTATCAAAATTACTTTAATCTTCCCAAATAAATAAAAAACTTGTCCAATTGAAAATATGAAAAAAACAAAACAAAACAAAACAAAACAACCCCCCCCCAAAAAAAAAACCACAGGAAAGTTACTGTAAAAAGATTGGCTATCCCAAAATATTCATTCCACAATACAAGATAACAGAAAAGTTCAGGTTGGAAAGTACCTCAGGAGGTCTCTATTCCAGCCTCTTGCTCAAAGCAGGGTCAGGTCTGAAGTCAGACCAGGTTGCTCAGGTCTTTATACAGTTAAGTCTTGAAAATGTACAAGGATGGAGATAGCCCAGCCTCTCTGAGTAGTCAGATCCAACCCTTGATTGTCCATGAGATATACTATGTCAGATTCAAATTATTCTATGTGATAATAGCCTCTGTCACCTGATCTAAGTAACATACCTAAGTTATCATAAATACCACAGGACAGAGGACCTTGCAATTCTAATATTCTCACAACATGCACTGGAGTCAGAAAGTACTGCTCTCCCGGTGAGGGAACTCGTCCAAAGAACCAGAAACCAGGATTCATACTTGTTTTCAAAGCCTTAATCCCTGTAGAGAGACAGTTCTTTCTCACAGTCCTTACTTTAAATAAAATCATAGAAGCATAGAATAGTTTAGGCTGGAAGGGACCTTTAGTCTAACCCTCCTTCAATGAGCAGAGACATCTTTTACTCGATCAGGTTGCTCAGAGCCCTGTCCAGCCTGCCCTTGAATGTTTCCAGGGATGGGGCTTCTACCACCTCTCTGGGAAACCTCTTCCAGTGCTTCACCACCCTCATTGTAAAGAATTTCTTCCTTGTATTTAGTCTGAATCTCCGTCTTTTAGTTTAAACCATTACCCCTTGTCCTATCGCAACAGGCATGGCTAAAAAGTCGATCCTCATCTTTCTTATAAGCCCCTTTAAGTATTGAAAGGCCACAGTGAGGTCTCCCCTGAGCTTCTAGTTGAGGGGAGGGGCAGCAAAGCAAAGTTCAAAGAACAATATCAAGGAAATGCAGAAACTGCCAAAGTTGAGAAATATGTGTAATGTCAATCTACAAAACTGTCTGATAGTGAAAGATAAGCTTCACTGTAGAACTCCTAGAACAAATGAATGAATTTTGTTCTTTATCATCACTCCAGTAAAATAAACTGATTCCTGCATAAGACAGCTATAAACCTTTGTTAATATATATTACTATTTATTTCTTGTACAGATCTTACAAGTGTATCTCTACATTTGCACAAAGACACCCTACATTTTTTGGTTTCCAGTATATTTTTGGGGTGGCTTTTCAGAGTTATTTTTTTAAATTTTAATTTCTTGTTTACATAGAAGAATGATAAAAATGTAGTCTCACCCTAAAAAAAAAAAAAAAAAAAAAAAGAAAAAAAAAGAGAATATTTTAAAATGAGTGCACCACAATATTTCTGAGAGTAAAAAAATACTATTTACATTGTACATATTAATTTACATTTCTGAAGATCTGAGAGTCCTATATCTAATGCGATGGATCACATCAACAATATTTCCATGATTATGTAATTCTGACTGCTCTTAACTGTCAGAGCAAAGGTAGTTTCCCTTTAACTCTTCAATGCCATGGCCTTTTCTCACATTGGTATTCTATGCACCCACCTATGCATCCATGCTTTTCTGACCTTTGAGCAGAACAGACCATGTCTGAATGGCAAGTTCCAAGAATGCCAAAGACTAAAAAATCAAGGGGAAATAGCAGCTAATCCAAGAGAGGATCAAATATGCTCCCAAAGTATTCTGATGAATTGGATCGCACAATTGCTCATGATGGCCATCAAGTCACTACTCACACTTATTAATGAATTTTGGAGGGAGAAATAATGACTTACACGTTGCATTTCTGTCTTTTTGAAAGTACGTTCTAGTTATTCTTCCAGCAATATATTAGAAAGTAAAATAGTCCAGAATAATTAAAATTACAGTAGATTGGTTTTTAATCCTTCATACTTCAAACTTTTTCCACTGACACAGTATATATTTTCCTATAGTACTCAGATAATCAAGCATCATGCTCTTTTTACTACTGCTATACTTTATTAGAAAAATAACTATTTTAATTTAAAGAAAAGCTATTAAGTCTTTCGTAACAATAGAAAGAATTCTATGAAATTTGAAAATGGCAAATTACAAGTGGTAAGATGAAGTTCAATTACCTTGTTAAACTAGTTCTTTTATTAATCTGAGAGTTCAGAAGGATTCAAAAAGGGATTGGACATGTAACTAATAAGTAAATTCAGAGTTTAGTAGTGTATCACTGAAAGAAATCCCAGAGTTTTAGGAGAGACATGAAAATCTCACGATTCAAGAAATCAATTAACTTCTAGGCAGTGAGTTAAACTGAGACTCTGTAATGTGTGTATCTCATGTGTGCATTGGGTGCAGGTGTCAAGGTTTTGGTAGTGGGAGAGACTCTATGAGGAGAGACCCCAGGCTGCCCTGTGCTGGACATAGCTGATTCCAGCCAGCTCCACGTCAGACCCACTCCAGGACACAGCTGAGCCCATCAGCAAATCTTGTAACACCTCTGTGAAAATATATTTAAGGGGCAAAATGTTGCAGAAGCAGTGAGGAAATATATGTGAAAAATAGACCAGTGAGAACTACAGAGAAGGAGGAGGATGAGGTGCTCCAGGCAATGTAGCAGATATTCCCATGCAGCCCATGGAGGACCATGCTCTAGCACATCTCCACACTGTAGCCCATGGAGGACCACACACAAGAGCAGAGGGATATTCTCTGAAGTAATTGCAGAAGAGGACCCACACTGGAGAAGCTCATGGAGGACCCTGGCTGGAGCAGGGAAAAGCGTGAGGAGAAAGGAGAAGCAAAGAGGACCAACCATATGTTATGGATCGACCATAACCCCACATTCCTCATCTCACCTGTGTTGCTTGGGGAGGCAGAAGATAGAGGAGGTAATAACAGAGTGAAGTTGAGCCTGGGAGAAAAAGGGTGGGGACGGGGGGAAGGTGTTTTCATTTCTGTCTTTGTTTCTCACCATCCAACTCTCTTTTTAATTGGCAATTAATGAAATTAATTTTCCCCAAGTTGAGTCTGGTTTGCCTGTGACAGTAATTGGTAAGTGATCTCCCCATCTTTATTTTGACCCAGCAGTTTTTTCATCTTATTTTCTCTTGCCATCCTGTTGTTGAGCGGGAGGGATGGAATGGCTGGGTGGGTAGCTGGCAGCAGCCAGGGTCAACCCACCACAACCTCTAATGTTCTTTGTTACACAGCAGTTCATAACAAACATTTTTGAAATGTCAAAAGTGTAATGGAAAGGGATAACACTTCCCTACTGAGTAACAGACAATTAAGTCTGAATCTAATTAGTATTAAAGTTTTGGGGTGTGCATGTGTACATGTTGAGGAGTTATTTAAGGTGTTGAATTGCAGCAAGCTTAATCTGCAGCATCCTGGTAAAATTCAACTTATCTTTGATCCTCCATTTTCCTTCCAAGGAAGCAATTACTTACCCATGGAATTAGGATGAAAGTAAGGAATGTAAAGGCTACTTCAAAAGAATTCCAATTCAAATATAGATAGGAGTAACTCCTACACTTTTTGTACATTTAATCAGTTAAAAAAGAAGTAAACAGAATTTGTCTTAATAGCCTATAAAACAAAGCAAACGAGATTGAGCAGAAGTGACTGACTGGGTTCAGGTTTTGCTCTCACTGAAAATTTTAATAAAAATATCTTATACTTTATTCAACAATTCATTAAAAAATCGACATATGATTTATGAACTAATTTATTTTTGTCAAATGATAATTTTTCCCTGTCAAAATGCAAAACTACTCATGAGAACTATTATTTTAAAATAATGATCATAGGTCAAGGCTGAACATTTTTAATTGAACAGCTGCTTTGAACTAAACAATAAATTACTCATCAGGTTTTGGCACGATCATTATATTCTTTACAAACCATGTTTCTAAAAACTGCCACCATCCATTATCTGTGTGGAACTTTTATTATACAACTCTCCACTTTTTTTAGTATCAGAAATGAAACAGACTTTATAAATAATTATCTTTCCTATAACAGTCAATTTACTTTAATAAATAAAAAATTGCAAGAAGAACTTCAAATGGTAAGTATGAAGAACCAAATATACAGTTCTGGACTATACAAATAGTCTGTAAAAATCTCTAGGGTGAGGATTTGCCTTTTTCTTGGATAGAAAAATTGATTGGAACAAAACATATCCAAATAATTACCTTTAAAACACTCCAAAACATTCTATGTCCTTGAAGTAACAAGAATTAAAAAAAAAAAAAAGATAAAGCAAGCAGTATATATTTTTAGCATCTAGCAGGTAGAACTTTATGACACCAAAGTTTATTCTTCTCATCTTAAAACTTGGTAAAGATGCACATTTTAGCAAATCTTGGAGCTTTCTAAATACCAAAGGAGGGGAGCCTGCTCCTTCCACTTTTCCCACAGTTCTGAAACTGACTTCATACTGGTTCTAGTGATTTGCACACTCCTCTGTGAATTGGTTCATTTAAGCACTCTAATAAAGAAATAATCTATTTAAAATAAACCCAAGTCAATCCAGTTAGCAAAGGGAAGCATATCTACAAAAGGATATGCCTGATGAGTGCCAGAGCCAACGGGAGTGAAGGGAAGGATCACACAGCCAAAGTCAGAGGAACATGGGAGCTGGATTTGCTTCTAAGTGACAACAAGCTTTTAGATGAGCTGAACTATCTTTTGTAACTTTGCCTTAATGTGTGAAAATAGCACAATATGGTAAGGAGACGTGCCATATTTTGCTTATCACCATTGTAGGTGCCAGGAACTTCCAGAACAGCTTCCACTTATACTAAATATTCTGTGGTGTTTTGGAATTCATCCATGAGCAAAATGCTTGTGACATTATCACCACACATGTTATTTCTGTTCTGGTACAGAGATAAAGTTGTAGTAGCAGGGCATGTGAAGGAGGAAAAGTTATCTACATATATATCAGAATCTAGGCTTTTAGTATGAAAAACTCACTGTCTTAGAATATAAAGTTATCATTGAGTAACAGCAACAAACAGAATAAATCTTATCAATTCATCAGCTAAATTAGCTGGAAACCAGACTGCGATAGCTCAAATAAACCCCAAATCCATAGACATAATTTCATTCCTTTTCTTCCAGAAAACTTGCACTCTGAGTCAAAAGCAACCTACTTTTCTCTCAGGTCTCTGTTCACTTTAAAGGCGAAAATATAGTCAGAGTGTGCAGAAGAGAGCAAGAGGGGAATGCTAGAGGAAGGTGTCTCTCCTCCAATACTGGGTATTGCTATCTTTCTACGGAGCAGTCTAGAGCATATGGTGCCTCAAGGCAGAGCCTAAATCCACTGCAGTAGAGAAGGAAGTATGTATAAAGATTTTATTTTTGACCACTGCAGTGAGAAATTAAGCTCTAAATTTCCTATTTCTATTCTGAAATGCCCCTGGGGGGCAGGTAGAGGAGTAGCAAAACTTTATAGTTGCATGGGTGGGGAAGGGATTCAGAACACAGGAAAAAAAAATAGAAAAACATAGGGCAACAGAGACAAATAAATAAAGCAAAAAGTGGAGAAGAAAGCCAGGATATAATGGAAAAGATTTTTGCTTTACAGATATGAAGTTCTGAGACAGACAGGTCTGGAAAAAAATTGGTGACACTCGAGACACTATTTATTCCATCATGCCATAAATGAGACCCTATAATGATATTTACAAAACCAGAAAAGTAAAGGGTTGTAAATTGTCTATTACATAAGCACAATGTGTGCATTACATAAGCATAAAGAATCAAGGCATGTAATTTTCATTCATAGCAGGTGAGTATTTAATTTCATACTGGTCATTGTATCTAAAATGCCGTAGCAAATGTTACACATTTGTGCTCAACAGAAATTTCTAGCAGGAAAGTGAAAAGCATTTAAAAGAAAATTATATTTGATTTTAAAATAGAAAATAAGGTCCCTCTTCTAAGGCAGAAAAATCTAAATTAAAAATTTGGACTTGGAAAATGTAGATTTTCCTTTTTAATTTTTCTTCTTCCCCCACAGACAATCAATGCATCTGGAGCTTTTTCCCTTTCCATCCCCACAAAACAAAAAGGAGAAGACTTTCTAGGAAGAAGAATACTCTCCAGAGTACAATTAAGCTTCAGATTTATTAAAATATATATTACAATAATTAAGTTTAATTTTTCAAATAAATTAACTGCTTTATTCAAACATGTATGATATGAAATAAAAAGAAAAAATTGCAATTATGACAGGAATTTTTTGTTACATAAAAGAAAGTGAAACATTTTATATCCGGTATAATACAACAGAACTGTGTCAGGTACCTTATTCTAATCTCCACTTTTAGAAATTTTAACTGATCTAACAAAGGAGAAATCTTTCCAGAATTAACAAAGATGTGAAATTAATTTTAAAAAAAAAAAAATTAAAAAATAGTAAAAAGTATCATTCCCATCATCAGTATCTATATGCATATATCAACTCTACGCCAGAGATTCTTAGTGCCTATTGGGCGGTGGATTTAATACAAAACCCTTTGTAACTAATCAGCATCTTCCCACAAATTTCCATGGGCTTTGAGTCACATCTTTAGTTCCTGTTCAATCCAGCTCTGACCATTCCTATTAAAATAAACAGTATCTACATTTGTTCAGTAATTGAAAACCCAGTTTTTACTCAGTTTTCACACAAGGACCACACAAAGTTTAAACTGGTTTTAAACTAAAACAGGGTAGGTTTAGATAAAATAAATAAATTAGATTAGTGTTATCTTAATTCTTTAAATGAGTAATTTTGACTGACATTAAAAAAAAATAGTTCTCAGTAAACAGAATCAGATAGTCGAGTAAACAAGACTGCTAAGGGAAATAATCATTACTGCAAACAGGATATCTCACAAAAAAAAAAAAAAAAGAGAATGAGTGAGCTATCCACATTTCATACCAACACAAGCAGTTACAGTTGTTACTTATTAATACCCTAACTGATAAAGACAGTCAAACAAAAAAATCTATGCAGGAACTATCAAATATTTTAATTGTCTCTGCACTGTTTGGATATATGTTTTGTAAAAATGCTAAATAAAACTTTTTTCAAATCACTGAGACACATAATGCAAAGTATGAAATCAATACAAAATTATTCTCAGGACACAATCTGTTTAATGTGATATGTAGTAAATAGGGTTTTTTAGAACATCATTGAAGGTTGGTCCTGCTCTGTATTTTTCTTGAAATTTTACCTTTGAATTCAATACTGACCACTTCTTTAAATACCAATCTGAAAAAAAGCACTTTGTTTAAGCAAAGATATTTTTATTTTAAAAAGTAAAATAAAATAACAAGACACAAAAAGCACAATAAATAAATTTGTGTGTTCAGTGTTACAATTATTTTTTGAAAAAAACATTAACTCCCCTGGTTTTGAAATGGTTTCTTCATGGTTTAATATCAGTTAAAAAATTTCTTACAGCTGCATCACATAAACCAATGTTAAGAACCACTGCCATATAAATCTAGATTACATTAGCATTATAATGAAACCTGATATTACAGCATGTTGATCAATAACCTTATGTGGTCCTAAACAACAAGAAAACAATGTCCAATAACAGTCTGAGAAAAAAACAGATTTACTTTCCCTAAACAACCATCAAGAAAACCTTAAGCACAGCAGATTAAACCTACTTCACCCAAAACACGGGGATAGAGAAGTTTTTAAATCCTCCACATAAAACTGAACAACCATGTCAAATGTAACTCCAAGATTCAATATATTCAAAGCTGAAAGCCTATCAGAATCTTGCTTGTTACAAGTGCAAATACTATGATACAAATAGAAACTTGTCTAGATTTTTTTAGTTGAGAGATTTTTGTAATTTTAGCTAAGACCACCGTAAGATCTTTAAAAAAAGTTATCTACAAAAGTGGTAATTTCACTGATGATAGAAATAACAAATAGGAAATGGTAAAGTTAAAAAAAAAAAAAAAAAAAAAAAGAATCATGAGAAGATAATTAGAGTGATTTTAGGAAGGTAGGACAGATGGATAAAGCAAAATTTCTAAGGAATGGAATGGAATAAGAGATAAATTATAGACAATAGCTTGATAGTGAAAGTAATATTGTGAAAAGAGGAAGGTACAAATACATTCAGAGCATATTTTTCATTGGAAAACCTAGTCAAAGGCATTGTTTTCCATTTTAACTTTAAAAAGTTATTTTGGTTTTTTTCCCTATCTGTAACCATAATTACAGAATTTATAATACACACCTCAAGAATGAAACATGTACATATTATTTATATGTGGAAATATCTTTTTATAATACTTTCTATAGTATTTCATTTGGGAAAAAAAATTACTTAAATATGTTTACATAGTGAATAATATAATTTTTCATATCTCTGAGTTCTGTATTTTGGCCAATCCAGAGGTTTAGTTGATTTTTCTTTTTTTTCCTTTTTTTTTTTTTTTTCTTGCTTGGCTTGGAGGATTTTGTGATGATTTTGCATTTTATTTTTTTTTTTCAATTCTATATTTAAATATATTTTCACATCCCATAATCACTTGAAATTACAGAGGAAATAAAAATAATTAACTGAAACTATTACACCCATGATTCATTTTCACATGGTCTGCTATAACATGTTTACAATGGTACTGGGATTAGACAGAGAATATTTTTGCAATTATTAATAATCAAATGGCTATGAGAGGTAATTACCTTGATTAACATCACTGTGACTTTTTCATCCAGGTTATATTTATAGAGTTGGATTATCAAGTACCATACAACATATTTCTTATAAAGGCAGAAAACTAAGAAATTACTTAGTTTAAAATTTAAAAAAAAGTATACTTGGACTTAATTGCATACTTTTGAGTTTGGAGAAAACTTATGTCAGTGGTTAAGATTTGAAAATTGTGTCCTTTAATATTTATTGTTGCCTTCAAACTGTACAGCTCTTTTTGTAATTTATCAACAGCTACTTTCTAAATGACAGCTGAAATATTACAGTATATGAACAATTACAGTACAGAAATACCCTAGAAGTACAGCTGTTTTCACTCAGGACTTTACCACTTTGGTACACGTAGAGTTCCATTTAGGAGTTTGCATGGTTCTGCTATACTCTTTATAGCGTTTATCTCTTCTCATTCCTGTCATATCTTACTTGTTGCTTACTAAAGTTTCTAATTTTTTTTTTAACAAGACATGTATCAAAGATGTTATCTGTATATCAAAGATGTATCTGTATATATATGCTATCTCTTCACAACTTTCCTCATTTTTATACTCAGTGTTTATTAGTTAGATCATCACACTGAGCCCCTTTCATTTCTCTTTGTCCAACACCCAGTATTTCACTCAAAAATACAAGCTCCATTCTTTGTACATAGATGCTTGTTACTCTAGAGAGGTATTCTTATCAACAACTTTAATCACCTTGTAAAAGAGTGTCATGGTTTAACCCTGAACAGTAACCGCACCACACAGCCCTTTGCTCACCCTTCACCTCCCTGGTGGGGTGAGGAGAAGAATCA
>KL257001.1:5289-15801 GCA_000699545.1 Podiceps cristatus
GTCCTGCTGACCACACTATTCTTGATACAGGCCAGGATGCCGTTGGCCCTCTTGGCCACCTGAGCACACTGCCGGCTCATGTTCAGCCGGCTGTCGACCAACACCCCCAGGTCCCTTTCAGCCAGACAACTCTCCAGCCACTCCTCCCCCAGCCTGAAGCGTTGCATGGGGTTGTTGTGACCCAAGTGCAAACTTGCTGAGGGTGCACTCGATCCCCTCATCCAGGTCATCAATGAAGATATTGACAGGACCGGCCCCAGTACTGAGCCCTGGGGAACACCACTGGTGACCAGCCGCCAACTGGATTTGACTCCATTCACCACCACTCTCTGGGCTCGGCAGTCCAGCCAGTTTTTAACCCAGCGTAGAGTGCACCTATCCAAGCCACGTGCAGCCAGCTTCTCCAGGAGAATGCTGTGGGAGACTCTGTCAAAGGCCTTACTGAAGTCCAAGTTGAAGACGACATCCACAGGCTTCCCCTCATCCACTAAGCGGGTCACCTTGTCATAAAAGTTGACCAGGTTAGTGAAACAGGATCTCAATATGTTAGTTTTAAAGGGAAACGGAAGTGTAACAAATGAAAGCATTATACATAGCGTATCAGGTGAGAATGTACAACTGTTTTCAGTGCTGTCTAGCTGACTTCTTCACTTGCTCTTCTTACACACAGGGGCCCCCGCCCCACTGTTCAAGCAGAAAACAAACAGGTGGTCCTTCTTCCCTAATTGTTTCCAGTCTCTTGCTCCTGTAAAAGCACATGGCAACAGAACATGAAGTGCACAACAAAATAATGTAATTCAGTGATCCATACTGATTAGGAAGAGTAGAGAAAAACCGTAGGGAAATAAGAGTGTTACGAAGTGGTTCAACAATTGCAGTGAAATCATAGGCAGATAGTCACGTGGGTGACTGCCTGGATGTGCACGCGGAGCGCACAATGCACTGCCAGAACACGGGACAGGAGCTACTGGCATGTACCAGCTACACACATCATACCGATCCTGGGGTCCTGAGAAGGGTACACTTGAGAAGGGTACACTCCACACTCAGAATTGTTGTACCCTTCTCAGACTTCAACACAAGCTTGAACAATGTACAGCACTTAAGGGCATCTTCAGCTCTTCATACTTTTCTCCATCTGTACAGTGCCAAAGTGGGCTTGCACAGTATCTCACTGACCCGTCTTGTGAGCTTCCAGGAAAACAGAACACCAAAAATGGACTTGTAATTAATCATTGGCTGGAATGGATAAATATTTTTTCTGTTTCACTACTGAGTGCACTATAGCTCAGTTTCATTACATTATCCAAAAAACCCATTATAAGGCATAGTGCCAGCAAGGAAGGCAGAAGTTGAGAGTCAGAAACAAATGATTTTCCCAAATTATGAGAAAATAAATCTCTCATCTAGATTGTTATATATACATCTGTATATATAGTTGTGTGTCTCTCAATCAACAATAAGGACTTCTGGAGCTATGGAGCTGTGGAGTAATTGCTGTATCTCAATTACATGTTTGTATAGATACTCATATTCTGAAATGGTTAGGTTGTTCCCATGTACCTGAATGCATTTCAAAGGTGGGTTTAGACTAAATGCTTCCACAAACGCCACACACAAATACAGAGAAACTCAGTAATTCTCTATTAAAACAAGTTCTCAGACACAAAGTGAGTGGCATCGGTGGCTGTGGGTAAGCATGGGGGTAGAACTCCGCCGGGACAGGCCTGTGTGTGCCACAGCTGTTGTTGATACAACTCTGAGTGTATTCCTTGTGTCACAGATCTGTCCACTTACAGTTAAATGTGCAGATGAATTGAGCAGACTTTGTTACTCAAAGGCTGCATTTTTAAACCAAGTCCTTCAAAACAAGATGGGTATGCAGTAAGAAAAAACACCTTATTTTAGTCACCTTCCAGGATCACTAAGTTCACCTTAATGACAGGCTCAAATTGAAAGAAAAGTATCAAACTCATAAAAATTTAAAACAAAGACAAAAACTAACCATCCACTGTATTGGATTAGATAACAATCCTGTATTACACAGGACACACATGTCAACACCAGAGACAAGCCCTCCTTTCCTGTTATTCAGATCAACTGAAGGTTTCATTTCAAAGTAACTGTTACTTGCTTAATTAAGTGATATGCAGTGCCCTGTGTGCTGAACTGCTGGTCACCAATGTTTGTCAGGGACCTTTTTCTCTCTGATCCCATGTCCATCAGTAAATTTGCGTTCATAATCTTCCATTCTCTGTCTCTCCAGGGTGGTTCACTGCTTTCTCTTCCTGCAAGTCCCGCTCCCTGTGCAATTGACTTCCCAATTAACACAAACCAAAAGAGGGGGAGGGGTGGGGGTGGGGAGGGCAAAGGGGAAGTTGGTTGTTTCAAAAAGAAACTAAAAATTTACAAAGCAGCTGCCAATTAGCCAGACCTTAATTTTGCAAATTTATTTAGGAAAAAAAATTAACATGAGCAAATGAGAATACTTCAGTGTTACAACAGAGTATATAAATGTCTAGCAATAGTCAAATAATTTGGATCTTTAAATACAAAATAACCACATGAACACCTAATATACAGGTTTCATCTGAATACATATTTATTAGATAAATATTAGGTTGTCACATCATCTAACTACATACAGTTTTGCAAGACTAAAAATCACAATTATTTTTTCAGACCAGTTTAAAGTATGAAATGATTGCATTGTACTGTACATACAATGTACAAACAAAGACAATGGCCATTTCTGCATGTTACTTCAGATTGTACTTTTTTTTTTTTAATTCTCCTCTGATCGTGATATCAAAAATTGTACAAAGTATGAATTTGGTTACATTTTTTTTTAATCCCCTTATTTTTCTTCATTATTTCTGTAGCACCCTAAAAATACACAGGTGATAGACTAGTACACGTAAGCTAAATATTACATGTAGATAAAACAAAGGATCAGAGTATATTACAGAAGTGAAAGTGAAACAAATGCTGAGACTCCACGAACGCTAACAAACAGGATTCATTTTCCACATAAGATGGTGCTTCAAGCTTTTCTTTTCCTGCGAAATAAAAACAATGCACATTCCAAGGAAAATGAATGCATTTCTGTTAACATGTCTCTATTTGTCATTTACATATGTACAGCTGTCCCTTGAGTCTCCGCTGCAGACATTGGCGTCTATCTGTCAGTCCTATAATAATGTCTTGGCAGCAGAACTGTAGGTCTCTGTGGGTTCTTTCCCAGATGAACTTCCATAGGGAAACGATTAAAAAGTAAACAAACAAAAAAGGAATAAAAATACTACTGGAATTTCATATAATAATTAAGCTTTAAAAGAAATTACTTTGATTACCCTACTGGCTAGGTTTTTTTCCTCTAAACTTTAATACGGCAGTGAACAGATAAAAAAATAACTAAGTTTTCATTTAGAAGCTCTTTCATACTGACTCCACTATACAGTACCTGATTTTAGCTGACACATAAGTTTTAAAACTGTCTCAAATTTCCAACATTTGGGTGATGGGTAAAAATTGTATTTTCTCTCAAGTTCTGCTTAGAAACCACACGTTTCTGTAAGCCTAAAAATGTCAACCATCTGTTCCTTTAATTCTCCATTACTGTACAAAGCAGATGCAAACACTGCTCCACAGATATTGCTAATATCTATGGTAAATTTTTTTTGTTTGGTTGGTTTTTTTTCCCCTTTACACTTTCCAACAGGTACTTTTAAATGATATATTTTAAATACCACCAGTTAGCAAAAGGTCAATTCTTAACATACCTGGTTTAAAATACTAATGTTGTGTTTAAGAGAAAAAATGTTTCAGGTGACTAACTTAGCTGCTCTGGAGTCAATAGAGGGTGGAACATTAAACAGAATCAATTAAAAAAATCTGAGCAACCAGTTCCAACTAACAGTGAGAAATCTCCATTATTCCCAAACCTATGGCTTAAGAAACTCCACCCTCCCACCCCCTCCTCAAACTCTAAGGGCATAAAGTCAGTTTATCATTAGCCACCCCTGCAAATGACTTCAGTAGCTATATAAACAACGCAGCAAAAATACAGGGGGAAACTACTACAGTAAAATGGCTACAAAACACTTCTGTAACTGAAGAATGGTCTTTCCCAGGAACTGTGTGATAGTAGCACCACACCACAACCTTACTACCATACCAAGGTATCTTTAATATTCTGCAGAGATCCTCTACAGGTTGTCAAGCCTACATAAGACAGACACTTCTAAGCAGAATAAAAAATACTATACTGTTTCCCTCTCCCACCCACCAACATCCCTAAGTGTTACCGTGCCCCAGTTTCAGAGAGCAGAGCACCAGAGAGTGATATAAATATGGTACCTTACGAACTTGCTGCTTGCCTTAGTGCATCTTTACCTGTTCAGGCAGCTGTCCCAGGTGTTCCACTCACTTGGGCAAACAAACAAAATCTCTGCCATTACCAGCCCACAGTCAATGAACATCGATCCGTTAGTTGTTTTTCTTTTTGTTTGTTTTTTTTTTGTTTTTTTTCCCCTAGACAATCACTTATGTTACCATGACAGAGCTGGGTCACGATTGTCCAGGTACTGCCTGATGTATCAATTAATTCATCACATGAATGGATATGAATTTTGGGCTAATTTATCAAAAGAAAACGGGGGGGGGGGACAAAAAAGAAAAAAACACCAACTCCCTTATTCTGTTAAAGAACCCTCAATTTTCTTTTTTAAAAAAGGACCCATATTTTTTTCAGATAAGGTATTTAAAAACACCAGCAAAAGTATAACCAGATCATGAAAATGTTGAATATTATCAAAGACAATACTAAAATATTCACAAAGATATTTACAATAGCAATTCTTAAAATAATTGATTTTGCATAATGAACAGCGCCTTTCTTAAAAAAACTTGAAACAGGAAAAATATAAGTGTGGGACCATCTCTACATAATGTTTGACAGATTCAATACTCCTACTGGAAAATAAAAGAACTAAACCGCCATTTCCTTTAATATCTACAGCAAGGTGCTGCTGACTAGCATATATATATCATGACGCATGTACAGCAGTAGTGGGAAATGTTAACAAAAAGAGCAAAATAAAAACCGCGAAGAATTTACAAATATGACTTTGGTGAGGAAAGCAAATCCAGAGTCGTAAGCACAGAGCATGCCATTTACAGCATTGCAAACTAAATGCAGAGGGCTAGGAAGCTATCTAGTCAAACCGACAGGAACAAAATTTTGCCTGGCATTTCAGTTTAAAACGTATTGTGGCAAGCAAACAAAGCGTGTTTGACAGGATTGGGATGAGGAAAAGGAGTACGGTCAAATTTGCTTTAGTGACAAAAAGAAACAAAACCAGTAACTGTACAGTGGGCAAAAGCTGAAATGTTGCACTACAAGGGCAAAGTTGGCACACATGCACTTCTTACACAGCTACTGTACATCGTTTTTAAGAGAGAGAGAGATGAAGAGCACAGAAATGGGCACAGAAGCAATAGGAAGCTCATGCAGGAGCAGCAACCACACGAGAAGCACAGATCACAGGGGTGAGACAGTGATTGTGGCAGCAGGGTCTCTGAGGGCAGTAGCAATCTACCTACAGTTACTTATTCTCCCTATGCCCAGTCCTTCGGGAGAAAGAGCTCATCCCGGCAGCCAAAGTTTAAAAAAAAGGAAACTGAAGGAGGAGAAAAGAAAAAGGCTGAATTACCTGTAACAGTCAAAAAAATGGAACACAAAGCAACACAAAAATGAAGCTGTAAGATGTCTGTCCAATGTCAATGTCCCTTTCTCAAGCCGATGATTAAAAATATGCAGATAGTGATGTTGCTCTCCCTCCATCCTGCAATGACTTCCTGGCTGCCTTCAACCCAGCTTGTCTTACTATATATTGTGCAGTGCAGACAGCGATACGAACACAGGGCACCGAAGGCTGTAGGTAATAATCAGGAAGAGTTTGGTTTGCATCCCCCCACCCCTTTCCATTCCATATGGCATACCTGGCAAAAAGATCTTAGAGCAATCTCATCAGCTGGATGTTAACGCAGCCACAAACAGTACCTATTTGAAACCAAAACCACAAAAAAACCCTAAACATTGCAAACATTTTTTTTTTTTTCCCCTGGGTGTTTTCAATCTGTCAATCTGTGTGTCTGGCCAGAAGAATCCTCTGCAAAGAGGTGGTTAAGATTCCTGCGCTTGCAGAAATACCAACACCCACAGCTGCCGCCTGGAGATTCTCAAGACTCGTACTGAAGTCACATTAGCTAAACTGCTGCCTCCCTCTGACGGGACTGTGTGTCTTCCCTATCTTTGCCGCTTGGCTGCAGGATTTGTGCTTTGTATGCATTTTTGTTTTTCTTGTTGTGTGTGGCCAGGACAATCACTCCAACGCAAACCTGTGGTTGGAGGGGGGCACAGGGGAGGTGGGGTGGAGGGAAATACAGTTTAAAAAAAACCGGAAGAACATGCATTGGAAGGACACTGAGATGGGTCAATTAAAGACAGTTCCATTCTGTTGCCTTTTCTTCCCTTGCCAAGATTTGGTTTTGCCAAGATACTTCACACTATGTTTATCACAGAACTCTCTCTCTAGAGGATGAACAACAAAGGGGGTTTCCAATAGCTGCACAACTGTCTATGCTTCTTTGTCATAGCACAGCAGACTCGGAGATTACTGCATTTATTTACTTTTTCTCTCTTTTTTTTTTTTTCTCCAGTCACTTTCACAGTCTTTGAAGCTGACAAAAGCAGTTCTGAGATGAAGAAAGCAGGGAGTGCACCATTGGATCAAGTTGTGACTTTTTTTTCTTCTCTTGTGGAAAAGGAGTGTTAAGGTTTCTCGCTGTGCAGCCACACACGTGTGAACAAGTGAAAAGGATTAGGGAATACATGTGGTTTCAGTTGTTCTCAAAGAGAGACAGAAGGTCATCATTGCTATTGCTTGGCAAATCAGGAGGATCCAGGTATGAAAGCAGCTCATCTGGATTTGTGAGTTCTGGAAGCAGCTATAAAATATAAAGATAAAAGGAAAATTACAGGTAACAGAAACACAATTGAGGACAAAAGGGCTTAAACACCACACATTCCTGGAACCTGGCTTTCATATGCATATATCCAAATAAATTGGAAGGCAGTGACACAAACCTAACACCCTCAGATGATGCAATATCCACTTGTTTGTGAAAGCCTGTATTACTCAGTTTTCACCTGTGAATTACATTACCATCTCCATTCTGGTTTCTCAAGTAACCCCCTCCCTCACAAAGTTCATCAATAAACAAAGTATATTTGCTGGCTAGCGATGCTGACAAAACCCTCTCCATAAATGCTTGTTATGTGCGTTAGCTTCATATAAAACACTGACTAAAAATTGAAACATGCAGTTTGAGTCATACGTATTTGAGCTTTAAAGCAGACTGGTCTAGCTGACAGGCATGTGCCAGGGCGCTGACCACCCTAAGCCTGCAGCCCTGCAGGAAGAGGCAGGCCTACCCCTTCCTCCCCCCTCAGCCACCCCTAACCCCTCTGCGCTGATGTGAGCTCCAGGGCAGTGAGCTGGAGCAGGGAATGCACCCAGGGCTACAACTAGCCCAGAAAGGAAAATTAAAAAAAGGCAAAACAACCCCAACTGAGAAGGAATATGGGGAGAGGAGGGACAAGGCAGGTGGACGAGTCCTCTTCCTTTCTGTAGCAGTGAGTTTGCAGTGGTTGGAAGAACTTGCTCAACTACAGCTTTACACACAATTCCAGACATTTTGAAGAGGCAGGGGCATAACACCTCATCCAACAGGAGATGCACTGATCTCCACAACGTTTTAATGTATCAAAAGGAATAGTTGTGGAGGTTTTATTTATTTTTTTATCAATGCTGTGTTTCAAATAGAAAATTTAATTTTTCCAACCATCGCTCAGATTCTTTTTGATCTGACAGGTAACAAGCAAACCGTAACTCCTGGGTCATGTACCAGGCAATATTTTCTGCTTTATTCTGCATCTCGCCATGTCCTGGTCAAAAGTAAAAGTGTCATATATAAAAAACGTCAGGTAAGAGTTTGTAATAAACTCCCTTTATATTCAGTGTTGTGTTAAAGCAAAGACAGAAAAAGACGAACTGCTTCAACCAATGTAACAGCAGGTATGAGAAATTAAGTTGTTCTATGTTTTTAAATACTATAAACTAAAAGCTTGACTGCATCACATGTAGCATGCAAATATTATATTTACAGGCATCTATTACTCCTGTGCAAATGCAGCTTCATATTCTAACGTTACATGGATGAACAGATTTTTCAACAAGCTAAACATGAAATGCCGAAAGTAGCTGCTTCCTTCCTAAGCCTTTAAAAAAAAAATGCAACATCAAGCTGACATAAACAGAATCTCCCAGAAGGAATGCTTTTCTTAAATGACCACCTCCTTTTATTCATGGTAAAAATGCTACTGTCATAGTACTAAAGATATAAGGCTTTTAAATGTATTTCACCCGCTATCACTTTTCTTTTTTTTATGAATACCTAGTACAGAAGCCCAATAGAAAACCATGGCCTCACCGAACTTGGAGAAAGTAAAAAATGGTTTCATTTGTCCTACAGTTTTAGAACTCAGTTCTTACAAATTTAAGATGTCGTCTCCAAGATTCATTCTTGTATTCAGGGGATTTTTAAAACTTTTTTGTAGAAAAGTGCAAGTTTTAAACGATATGCTCAGTAACTTGGAAGATGAAGTCTTGTAAAGCTTTGAGGGTGACCCTGGCTTGCCCTGGTCAGAGGGGCCAGGCAGCACAGCCTGCCTCTTGCCCAGCTGGGATGACAACCAGAGACTGCAGAAAGGACTTGTGGGGAGCTGAGGGTGCTGTGCTGGAGTGGAGCTAAGGGATGGAGGAGCGCTGGGGGTTGCCAGCATGGGTGGGGGGCAGAAGCTATGGGAACGTGCTAGACTTAGGGGCAGAACTCAGAGGTGCACCCAGTGGTCCTGAGGTGAATACCTGAGACATCTAACCAGTTGTTTGAGTCTTGTGCATCTGCTCTCTGAGGTACAAGTATAGACCACCTCTGTCTATATGAGGCTAAACCTTAGACTGCATCACACTTAAGTCCTAAAAAAAATCAATGTAACCATGTCAGTAGGGAGTGGACCACGTTGCCCACGGTACAGTCCCCTGTCTGGTTTGCTGCATGGGACTTCATTCAGCCTCATTCCACGACACAGACACTGACAGTTAAATCCATTAAAGTAACCCATCTGATCATGACTGAGCTCACAGGTATTTCAAAGAACAGTATTTCCCACACTGTATAGCACTTGCCTTCTCATTTAGCTACGATAATTTCAGCCTCCCATTAAGAATCCAGCATGTCTCCGTCAGTGATAACCACGGTACTGTGATAAATGTACACGTTTTTCTACTTTGCTTTTCACCTAGGAATGAGAGTCTGACCCGTAACAGCATACTTCATGTTGCTTAAATATTTGAAGAAAAAAATGACATTTTTATTTCACCTATTAATATTGCTCATACAGGGTCCTTAAGGGTTCAGACCTCTAATTGCCACATGAACCATTGTTCCCAAAGGATATGTCCATGACCGTGTTGTGTGACACAGCCGCAGCCTGGTTCAGAGAGAAGTTACTCCACTGAGCACTTTCCCTGTAACTGGAGCATCCATCCCTCCCCTAGCCCCTTCCCTCCGCTCTGTGAGGAGACCTGCCAGCACAGTGCTCCTGTGTCACAGGAGAGATGTAAGTATGCAGCAACAGTAAATACAGATACAAACCAAGGCACAGAGGAGAACATTTCTCTAAGAAAATTACACTGTGCAGCAGCAGACTTTGGAACAGACAGTAGATACACATACGGGAACGCACGACACAAAAATCCAATCCTAGTGCTAAGGAATTTCTATTTTGGGAGGTAGGTGGTTAACCAGAGAGATACCTCAGATAATTCACTTCCGACTCCACTAAACGGATGGTGAGAGACAGAAGGTTACTTTTGGCCTTAAAACTAGGTTTTTATCTTTGTTTAGTTGTGAGCTGCCTCCCATAGTGGCTAAGGAGGCAGAAGATGTCCTCGTCGTTTATCTTCCTATGTGGCATGCTGGGAGGAAGAACTGGTGCTGCTGAGCTATCCACACAGACGGGCATGGCTGGGCACAGCCCGGCTTTGGCTGCAGGGAGCAAGGACAATGCCACAGGGCAGGCCAGCACCGCATCCCCCTCCCACTGGCCAGGGCATGCTGCAGGGCTTGGCACGCAGCCCACTTGGCACAGCTCTGCCACTGTCAGAACTACACGCGGCTGTGTCCTTCCTCTCATTCAGGCGCTCCGATGGCTTCAGGGTCTAGATGAGTACACGGGAGCCCCTGTCCGGTGGCGGGGGGGAAGGGAGGAGATGACTCCCAGCCTGGCGCCTGAACTGCTGTCTGAAGAAATGCCTGCCTTGGTGCTAGAAGAGGCTGTGGCTCGCAGGCCATGCAGCTGCTCAAACCAGAGCCGTCCTCCCAGCA
>JMFS01010289.1:0-22945 GCA_000699545.1 Podiceps cristatus
AGCGACAGCGCACGTGTCGGTGCTTCGGCCTCAACTTCCCTGAAACTTCCAAGGGTTTCTCATCTGCGGCGACGAGCCTTTTGTTGTTTGTTTCCGACTGTGCTTCGTTACGGCACAGGCGTGCACCGGCTTAATGCGTTTGGGGAGTAGGTGACACTTGAATCTCTTCCAAATCAAAGCACTTAGAGCGAGATCAAGTGCTCCAATCACTCTAGGTGGTGTGAGCCCGGGAACAAGGCTGTGAAACTCAAGTGCCCTTCTCCGTGCTGGAGTGTTCTGCTCTTCGGAGGAGCATCAGAAACGGAGCACTAGCAAAATCTGAAATACCGAGTCCCTCAAGTCACGTAGGTGGTAGACGGCTGCAAGCGGGCATCCTGCTAGGAGGAAGGGTCGCCTCAGCCGGACCCAGGGCAGATCCAAGCGCGGATGACTGAGAAGTCTGGTGTGGGGTCCCCAGTAGCTGAATGCTTTGTCCCGTAGCTTGGGATACGTCAGGGGAGCATATTGGTTATGCCGGACTTGTTTTAAAAAGAGACTCCAGGGTAGAGCAGAGGATGATACTATTTTATAATGCAAATGTATCTGAGGCATCAGCCTTTCATATCTATGATTAGCTTCATTTCTGTCTTTGTGTTTTATCTGGAACACAGGTAAAATTGGAAGAGTAGAAGTTTTATATTTCTGTGCTTTCAGCAATATAGCAATTATACTTTCAAGTCATTTCCAGATGGTTTGCACAAAGTACTTTCTTTCAGAATTACAAGTTTGGATTTTAATGCATGTAGCTATTTTTACAGTGATAACCAGATTTTTATCATTTATATTTGAAAGGTTGTTCCCCCCCATCATTTTGCTTTTCAATATGTCTGGTATGTGGTTAAAATGGACTCAGATGATGTTTAATGTTTTTATGAATTACAGTGTTATACATTGGAGATGTAATTCTGAGTTAGTCAGACTCTGTGTGATCTGACATAATATTCCCAAGTTAAAGAATGAATTTATTATGCCATTGTTCAGTTACACATGAAGTAAAAACTAGGAATTTCAAATAAATTTGTTGATTCTATTTTAGGTTATTTTCACTTTTCATTTTAGTACTATAAAGTGCTATTTGCATTTAGTTACGCACATATCTAGTTTGCACTAGAACAGTATAGGGCATTCCTCTTTGTGAACTTTTAAAATTTGAAATCCCTCTGAAATGAGTTTAAATTTTTGGTACAAATTGAAGTTACACTTAGAGTGAAGTCAGAAATGCTTTAAGCAAGCATTTAACAACCAGCAATCACAGACTGCTTTTGACAGAGGTGTTGAGGAGAATGTGTTTTGTCTATGTACACATAAAACCGCACAACTGAACCCAAAATTTGCTGAACGCAGTGGTAATATTCCTGATGGCTTAATGGGATCGGGATTTCACATTTGTGTAGGGCAAAGTCTCACCAGTATTAATGGCGATATTGTTGCCTATGCCAAGCTGTTAAAAGAAAAAGTTACCAAATCAAGACAAAAATGTCAAGGTCCATTATGGCTAACTAAAAATTATAATCTAACAAATTCCAATGTATGAAGCAAGTTACTTTAATATTAGTTGGTAGATGTGATAGGAGAAACGTATTCCTGAAGAGGACATTCATACCTGATCCTGAGGAAAGCCTGGGTGTTCCGCTTCTGTGGTGCCTGAGCACCAGGTGGCATCGGGCCTGGAGGGTACCCTGTCCAGGCTTTCCTGGACATTGCTCATCCTGGTTGAGTTCCCACTTCACATTTTTTTCTGACATGGGATGGTCAGAAAAGATGGTTTTAACTGCAAGAGGGTAGATACAGACTAGACAGACATTTTTTACAATGCGGGTGGTAAAGCACTGGCACAGGTTGCCCAGAGAGGTGGTAGAAGCCCCATCCCTGGACACATTCAAGGTCAGGCTGGACGGGGCTCTGAGCAACCTGATCTGGTTGAAGATGTCCCTGGTCACTGTAGGGGGTTGGACTAGATGGCCTTTAAAGTCCCTTCCAACCTGAACTATTCTATGATTCTATGGATAGGAAATATTCAGGGACGCAGTCTGGATGACTAAATTTCAGCTTGATTGAGAGCTTTGTCTGGCTAAATTATGGACATTGGAGTAGTTATTGGGATAGTTGTTGCGTGCCTTAACAAAGGTGGTAAAATGTTATTTTACACCTGCCTTTGGCAGGAACCTTTATTTTTCTTGTTTGCAATTACACGTAGTCAAAGCAATTTCCTTGTAAAGCTATGATAATCCTATGAGTAGTTTTGGTAATAAAAAGAACATTGAAATAAACCCTTGTTTTTTTCTGAGGTGTACCATCAGGGAACACTTTCAAACTCCATCAGTCAAACAAAAACAGCTGCCTCGGTTCTACTCCATGAACGAGGCAAGTCTTATTTGCTGCTTCAGTTCATCACTACAGTGAATTTGTTTATCTAACCATGCAGGGTGAACGAGAGGACCACTAATGCAGAAAGTTAGTGGTTTAGGTCACCAATTATTGTTGTATTTGATACTTTTTGTTCTTAGAAATGTATTATATGGGCCAAAATATCCCACCTGAATTGAAAATATTCTGTTTGCTAAATTGGTAGTTTTATTTGAATAACTACAGAAAAAAAATTACATGTAGTTCAGATTGCCTTGCAAAAATTCAGTCATCCACGAACCATATGGCTTTCTTACCTCTAGTAGAGAAATATCTCTCTCCGTGGCTGATACAGTATGTCAACAGCTATGATCAAATATAAGTAGCAGTGGGCACAGATGAATCAGAATCTCTTTTAGTCGACCTGTTGGAGACCACAACTTCTCATATTTCAGTCCATATATATCTCCATTATAGAATTATATTTCCCGAAACAGATTATAGTTCATCACAGCTACTTTCTGTTGTAGGGGCCAAAATGATTCATTAAAGTAAAGTAAGTACTCTTCCCGTGATATTTATTTAGGAAATGTCAAGTAGCAGTTTATTCATTTAGTACACGCTCAGTTGTGATGAGAGGATGGAAATCACTGCAGTTAGATTTCTCAATGTGTTTCTATGCATCCATATATATTTGGTCTCACTTTGCTTTTATGTGTTTCTCACTGTATTTTCTTAAATACTTCTTTTGTGCATAAAATTTACTTATCTTCCATGCATCTTCATTCCACTTTTGTCACATTTCTCTGTCCTTGCCAGTTTTGAAAGTAAGCAATAAATAGCTTCCAGTATGGCATTGGCCTTTAGCCCTGTAAATTTTGTTGTAGTTTTATAACCATATATTCTTACAATCTAAAAATACTTTTTTTCTGCTTTTGGTAGGAAATGTAGTATATACCTGCAGTTAGCAGAGATGCATGAGGTATACCTCAGATGAAGGCTTTTATCTCACAAAGGGAATCAGCATGTTATCTTCAGCAGATGCTACTACCTTTATGTGTAGATAAAGTAGATAAATCAACAGTAATGAAACATGTCAAAACTATGGTCAAATATATACATAAATCCAACAAGGCAAAAATCAGTAATTTATAGATTCAGACTGTACATATGCACGAATAACATAAAGAGAAATACACACCAGAGGCTTTCAAGGTATCTGTAGTTCCCCATCTTGAGTCCTTCATAGCTGCGGCTTCTCCACCCAAAATCCTTCCACCACTCTGAATTTTGTATTGTCCACCTTAATTACCCTCTCTTTGAGAAATAATTTGTTACATGTCAAAGGAAATAAGAGCATTTTAGGATTGTCAGATTGACCTGAGCTCAGTTTGAACTCAAAAAGTTGTTGCAAGCCAAAGTTTGTTCTAGCAAATGTCAAGGTTAAGTCTTGATGATGAAGTTGAAAACAGGAAAGCGTAAAACTAAGAAACACCAATTTAGGGGGACATTGGACACCAGTCTCTTGTGTAGTGATCATTTAAGGTGTCTCTGATACATATTTCATCTTGGAAGCTGCTGCTCGAGCGGTGCTTAGCCTTTGGAGTGCTGCCTTTCAGAGGGAACAACTTGCCTCCCTTGGCCTGGAGAGGTAGCAGGTCAGTACTGAGAATAACAATTCAAAACATATTTTTTTTTTTTTGTACTGTGTCATTATCTTATTTAATTTAGATGATACTGTATCTCTTAAGGTGTGGGGGAGAATGGAAATTAATTGTTTAAGCTTGTCTGGAATTTAATTGCCCTTAGCATGCCAGGGGTTTTTAATATGTTGATTTCCTACATGAGATTTATTTTTGTGCATTGGAGGTCAACTGAATTAGTTTCCTGTGATTCTTTACTACTTGACAGTATGACATGCATTGTAAAACTTTTTCATGCTTTAATAATGTTATGCAAATACATATCATAAAATATCGGCAAAGTCTCCATCAGTTCACCTAGTTTTGGAACTGGATAGGCTGGTGACTTTTCATAAAAACCATATACGGTATTTTTAATGATGCACATAATCAACTTCGCCTTTAAGCAAACTTTTTCCAAACCATTTCACTCTTGCATGGTGGTTTTTAGAGGTCGTGCAGCTGCAGAGGTTCAGAAGTATGTTACTGTATTATTCTGCGTTTTACTGGCAGCAAGGAGTAGAAAGAACTTCCCACCCTTCACGCCTGCCTTCTAGTTTCACAAGTAGCCTATAAAAATAACACTGAACAAATAGCAGCAATCGCCTCAAGTGGGAGGTTATTTTTGACCCTCTTTTTTTTTCCCCTGAATGGCAAACAGGGGAGAGAGTATCTCAAGTAGTTACTACTCCTTTTATTTCTTATAGAGTAATCTAAAAGGGGGGGGAGGAAAAAACCCCAGAGGATCTTCCACTTTCACATTCTTATTGATTTATGGCTTGATAAGTCATTGAGATATAAAGCTACAGAGCATAAACACTCTTACTCTGTCAAATTTGTCTAAACAGAGTCCAAGTAAGATAAAAGACGACACTTGCTTCATTCCTGCAGAGTGAAATTCTTTCCAAAGAGCATCAGTATAAGGCCACCTTTATACTTTGCGAAACAGCAGACTTCACTTAAATGAACACATATAATCTTTAGTTTTAGAGATTGATAACAATTATCTTCCCTGATGAGCAGAAAGGAGGACAAAGCTTACTTCTGTTCCTTTGATTTACTTCCCTTGATCTTGCAGCTTTTCAAATCCTGCCTAGTTGGAGCTACAAGAAGAGTCCGGTCCTTTTTTATGCTAGAAAAGGAAATGAAAAAGCACAACCAAGTTTGTGAAAAGACTGCGTATTTGTCTGAATTCTTTGTCATACCCTTAACCAGGCTTCCTCATGGTAACATGATGTAGAGGAGATAATATGTAGACTTAATAATGCTTATTTATTTTTTTTAAAAATGAGGCATGAAGACATCACATAGCAAGAAGATGTTGCATACGAGTAAGAAGTATTAATATCCTCTGGCTGGGAAGACTTTGGGCTCCCATTGGTATGAGTGACAGAAGGTTCACCTTCCCTCTGAAGGAGAATTCAAGCCCCTCTGATGTTTCCAGCCCTTTCTGACTGCAGGACGTGAAACTGTTCTTTTCTTTGATGGCGACTTGTGGCTTTGTTATCCAGCATCTGGCCTGTTTTTTGGCTATTTTAGGGTTATCTTTGCCATAATGTTGTACTTAAAGGTAAGATTAAGTGTTCCTGTTGTATATTGTATACACTGTAATTTGATTTTCATTTCAGTCTGAGATTTTGATCTCACTCATTTGAGGGTATGTTTACAAATAGTGTCATTTAGGAACAACTACTGTGGTTCGTATATATACCGCAAATGTCCACAATTAGTTTTCAGAGCTAGATAAATTATTTTATTTAAGAGAATAACTTGGATATTTAAGAAATTTATTTAAAAATAATTAGTGTAAGTGATGTTTTCTTAGTAGCTTAACAGAAATTTAAATTTACTCTTTTCCTTTCTGGAATTCAAATGGATAAACAGGACTGCTACTTTTCCCCATAAGTTTTAGTAGGCTGAGAAATCGTAATGTTACACATAGACTAGACACGGCTCCTTCGCAACACAGAATTTATTTAAACTGCAATATACTACGATTTGTAGATCAGAGTGTTTTTGTCACAAGTATCTGTGGTTTATAGCATTATATGCAGCAAAGGCAGCAGTACATCTGAAAATGCAGCATTACTTTTGCTGCCAGTCCTGAAGTGCGTTGGATTCTATAGTGTCTCCCATCTCCATGCATGTCAGCTTTTATTCATTATGCAAGAGGTGACTACGATAAGTGAGGTGTTTCAAAAGAAATTATTTTGATGAAGTTGAAGAAGGATGCAATTAGTTATGCTATCCTGTACTTTTATAATAATATGGATGGTAATTTGATAACAGTTTTCTTAAATGGTAATTTGGAATTTTCTGCCCTGAAATCTTAACATATATGACACTTCGAAAAGAGAAAGCTTGTCTCTATGTTATTTTTCAGCCTTATTGCTCCTTTTGTAACGTGATGCATTCTTATATTGCACTGACCTTTCTTAGGAAATCTTGAACTATATATACTTTGAGATTTCAGCTGCAGCGAGATTTAGAGTTATATATTACTTTATGAATTCATGGGCACATACACTGACCTTTGAAAATAATGAAACAGATGACCAAAGCATTATAATAGATCTAAATAGTTAAATTCAGTAGTTTGAAGGTCTGATATCTTTCTTTTCAAATTAAGAAGTGATAGATTAATTTTGGATGCATCCCAAAGCTTTTTCCTCCCTAAAAATGTTTATTTACAGCTAAAACAAAATGTTAAAGATTACATAAATCAGTGGAAATATTCTTACATCCACCAATAAAAGATCTCCTATAGTATTGTGTGTTCATTCTTGAGGTCAGTTATAGTGCAGTTAATGTCCTTTTATATTGTTTGGTTTTGAATTTTCTTTTTGACATACATGTCATTCTTTTTCCTAATTACTGTGTTTCAAAATAATATTTTATGGTGCTTTTGGAGATTGTACATTCCTTAGTAAATGTCTCATCTGATACATTAATATTTTTAACGTGTACTGTGCTTATGATTTAGAGCAGGGTGAAAGTCACTCTGAAATACTCCTTGTCATGGCTAAATTATGAAACACACTTTCTTTGCTAACCAGTGTCAGATCTCTGACCAATTCCATGTGAATTTCTATTTCTTTTTACTTTCCAAAATTATCATGAATTGCTGTCTTTAAAATGATGCAGAAAGAGCAAAATACAAAGGTGAGAAGTGCAGTGTATGCCAGGTGGTAGATTGCCACTTTGATCAATAAAATAGAAAGGTTTCTCGTATATAACTGTATCACATTCAGATTGCGATCTTTTAGGAACTTTCCTGGCATCTGCTTGTAGGTAACCTTCTATTTAGCTGCATACCCAAGTAATGTAATACTTTTTTTTTTTTTAAATTTTCTGTTTTGTTTTGTTTTTTGAAAGATAACAAACACTTTTTCCAGACTTCCTTTAGTAGAATGTTTTCTGTGTGTTTGTTAATTTCTTTAAATTACACTCCATTATTTAAAAAAAAAATAGTGCTATGCTTCCTAATTTGATGGAGTTTCATTTAAAATATTCTGACAAATGTCCATCCATTACTCCACAGCCTGTACATGGACACTTGACAAACTAAAAGTGATGCTCAGGAACCAAGAGAATGTGTGAAGTCTTACCTTCTGATTACAGTGTTGAAATGAAAGATAATATTTTGCTTCACTGCTTGAAAGATCAGGGCTCTAAGAACAGCTTGTCGTCTTAACATTTGTGTTTTCCTGCACTTCTTAACGTTGCAATGTGTCAGCTGAAGGGTGAGCAGATGCAAGAGCAAGCCCAGTTTAATGTTGGAAAAAAGGGAGATTATTATGGAGGGGTTTAGGGAAGCATCGTGATGCTGCTTGGCACCAGAATTAAAGGAGACAAATGATCAAGGATATAGATGAAAGTGTCTAATTATAAGAGGAGAACCAGTGAAGAGATTCTAAGTGGGTAGTACAGGGGAAGACTATTTTGGTCTTGTAACATGTAAGGGGCAGGAACAAGCTGCATTACATCTCTTTTCTGAGATGTTGTACACATTTCTCAAACTGCATCATGAAAGACTGACTTAAGTATTTTCATGGGTATAAGGTAAAGCTGCACAGACCATAGAAATGGTCATCAGCATCGTATAATGCATCTTGATATGTAAAAATGTATTAAAGGGGCTCTGCTGATACGAGGTAGCTGCCAGGCTGCATTTGTGGTCTTCTTTACCTGGAAAACCCATTACCGTAACATAGGGGAACTTGTCCACACACCCATCCCCTTCCCACCTGGAATTCATTTACTACAACCGTTATACCACTCTTAATTTCAGTTGCATAATTCCACATAATGGTGACTAAAATTTCCCTGTCTTTTTCAACATCTTTCATGGGGCTGGTCCAGTTTGATCTGAAGAAATATCTTACCCGTTATTATCACAACTTGCCACGTAAGCTGTGTTTCTCTTGACCAATGGAACAAATTTTTCCTATGTTTCTGATTTTGGAGCACAAAGAACAAAGTATTCTTGGCAGCCAGTCTGTTCCCGTGTGAATTCTCTTCTGAAAGACATCAGTGTGATCATTAGTCTTCATTTTTTTTTTCAGAGCAAAACATAAAAATGTCTTCTCCAGCCTTGTCCTCCCTTCGTAAATATGTCCAGCTCTCGTAATCACTACCACCGGCGAAATCTCATCTGAAAGATTTGCGAGAAGTACCAAAACAAACAGCAATGTATGTGCATGCAAGATGTTTTGGTTATGAAAGAATGATGGATACACCGAAATATTAGTCAGTAAAAACTTCTTGATGCATTCCCTTTAAAACTGTATCTATGAAAAGTTACCATCCAGTACTATTATTTTTTGGCTATAACTGCTAATACTGTGTGGTTTGATCTAGAGGATTTTGTGATATTCTTCTTAACTGATTGATTTTTCATGTATTGTTTTAACACAAATCTGTACTAACCTATATAACATAAACCTGATAGAAAAATAGACTGCTTACATAAGAAACAAATTGTAATTATGCCCAAGCATTTATATACTTACCACAAGGAAAGTGGAGAAAGAGTTAAATTGTAGCACTAGCAGTAATTTTTCAAAATGTTTGCTATCCTTAGATTTCACAGAAATTTTAAGAGTAATTTAAATATTCTCACAGGTGAAAAAAAAATGAAAAAGGTTAAAAGTAATGACTAAATTATAGTAAAATAAAACAAAGGGGAAAGTCAGAAGATAAAATAGAATTATCAACACTGAGCAATAGGAAATTGTTATTCATATAGTCATTATGAAGATGAAACTAGTAATAATTTCACTTTTTTCCATGTGGAGTCAGTTATTTGTTCCTAAGTATATGGAAAAACTCATGAACTAAAAGAAACAGAATAGAACTGATTCCTGTAAAAATTGAAATATGATATAATATCATTTAGTGGTTATGTATACAACTTTTTTCTTCTTCATGTGTGACTTGAAGTTTTTATTCAGAAATTAACGAAAATAATTTCCTGGAATGTTGCCTGTTGTCATGAGGAAACAACACCACTTTTCTGAATTTCGTTGATAATAAAATTTTTCATTGTTTTTTCCTCACAGCCATTTTCAGCAGGCTGCTTGGAATTGTCAGCTGGTGCTGAAGCCATATATTTGTGAATTCACTTAAAAATACGCTCCACCTGTGTTTATGCCTGAACCTGGGCCTTCTCTTAGTTTCATGATGCAGTGAAAGGAGCTGACCGAAATCTCTGTTTCCGTTTGGCCCCTATGAAAGCTGCAGGCTTTCTCTTGCTCACTGGCTGTTTATTCGCTTTACTTGTGCTTGATTCTGTGTTTGAGTGAGTTGGGGTATGAAGGAGAAAGCAGCATCCTCATTTTTGACAGGAGGAAATGTTTTGATAGTACTGTCTTGTGCTAGCGACTAGATGCATTTGGGCTCCCATCAGGGCCCAGCATCGCCTGAGGTGCCTTAGCATCTCCAGGACATCCACGCAGACCTGGCTGGTACAATGAAGACTGGCTGGAGTCTGGGCTGGGGCACCCAGCACCTCTTGGGGAGCACCAGCTGCCCAGGATGGGCTTCCCCTGCCATCACTGAGGGGCTCAGGGCCACGCTAGGGGCTCCAGCTGGTCACCCTTCTGCCCTTCGGCCGTTGCTCCAGAAGGGTCCTGTGTAACCCATGTGCCGTATCTACCAACTTGATGATACATACGTACTGACCTCAGGTATCTCAAGGTTTCTCACAGAACACCAGGCACTGATTTGCAAGCAACCAAATCCTGCCCTAGACATGTGTTTCCAACGCACCAAGGGGAGCTGTTTAAGAGGCTGTACCTAACTGTAAGCATTGACTTTAATGGAAAAGACTTCACAGGGAAAACAGATTGAAAACAAATCAGATCCTAGAGATTTAAATGCATTTATGATTGTTATTTGATATAATAAATGAGCACACAGAAAAGTGCTCTCCAGATATGCTTGGAGAACATAGTGCTGCTGCCTGTGTGCAAATTTGAGCTGTCGGTTACTCAGACTTCAGCTTATTTGTATTTGGTTTTCACAAATTACCCCACTTCCCCGTGCAATCCAGCCATCTCAAATATTTGAAATGTTTGAATTCAGACGTTTGAGTTACAGGTGAACAAGAAAGGTTTTGCCACTGACCTCAGACCTGGTTTTTAGGTGCCAGCTGGCAAAGGTATCCCTGAGTGCACACCTTGCCATGAGCAAGGCTTTTGCGTTTAGCATCATATTCAGGCTGTGTCACACTTCAGTTCTTTTCATTGTAGCCTTACCCAGGAGTGACTTGAATATGTTAACTCTTTAAGCAAAATGTGCTTAAAAAAACCCCCACATAATTGAACAGGGCACGTGTGGGCATTTTCAAGTCATAAAGAGCTATACACCTACAAGAGAAGCTGTGGTTTTGCCTCACATATGAACAAATAACGTATGTTCCTCTTGTGCTTGTAATGGAAAACTGGGAAACAGCATTTTCTTTTTGTTCTTGCTCTTGTGAGAAAAGCAGCCAAATACCCCAAAACACTGTGCTGGGGTGTTGGTTCACTGGTGCCTGAAGAGAGAGCATCACCAAGTTGTTCTCCCCAAACTTTGCAATCCCCTTCATTTGACAGCCTCCCCTTCCATCGATGACCGCTGGAGGTCTGCCAGGTGCTGGAGACCAAGACTTCATCGCACGGGGTGCCACAGCAACCCCTGCCCTGCCTCTGCACCGTTGAAGCATGTACCACTTTGGGGGTTTGGGGCCAGCTGGAGATTGTCTGCAAGCGGGCAAATCCATTTTTCCATGGTGTTAGTGAGTTGCCTATCTCTCTGAACTTGCTGCGAGCTGCTCCAGTCACTGGCACGATGGGAATTACTGGAGTATTCTGGGCCATTTCTTTGCTGGTGTCAGAGAAACCTGAAGGAGGTGCCTTGAGGGAGGCACCTGAAGATTGCTGCCATCTCCATCCAAGATGATGTCTTCGGGCCATACTAACACGGAGCAGCGTATCGCCTTTCACTGCCAAACCATATCTGCGAGCTCTAAAACTCACCTCGCTGCACAGACACGGACCTCCCTTTAGGCAGCAGTCAGCACTCCTCTCTGCTGATCTCCAGCAAGGACCGAGAAGGGGGCAGATATAGTGGTTGTCCTGAACAGGGCTGCATGTGCTTTTCCATCATTTTTAGAAATTTCCTTTGAAAGAGCTGACAACGCATGATCTATTTTAAATACTGCTTCAGAAGATGAAATTATTTTTGGCCTAACTGAAATCAATAAGCTGTATTAAATATAAAATAAGGTTTAAGTGAGCTAAAAGAATCCAGTGACCCTTACTATTTATTGTATGTGTCAGGGCCGGTATGACAACCTTTATTAGCTAATTAATATCCCCTTTCTGTAAAGCAGCTTACTCAAACCAACAAAACCTCACTCTGAAGTCCTTCAAAGGCATGAGTAGTAACAGGTGTACATGTGGTATCTCCTCCCCTATTCCAGGCTTCCCTTTCTTCTCTGGGGTACCTATTCCTCAAAGTCCCAGACCTTGTTGTCCCTGCTTTCCCCGTGTGCATCAGGAGGTCTTCCCAAGCCGGGTCTGTGTAGCCCACTGTGAAGTCAGGTGCTGGTAGAGTCCGGATTTGCGTCTCCCTCACCTGTGCTGTTAGGAGCTCCGGTGCTGGTACTGGTACTGGTACTGCACAGTGGGGCTCCGTGGGTGCTGGGGTGTGTGAAGAGATGCTCTTGCATTTCCTTACGGAGATCACCTTTCCTCTGCCCCTGCTGTCACGGTCAAAGATCTCGGAGTGAATTGGATTTTGCCAATAGAGAATCATTTTTTAAGTTCTTTATAAAAATTAATGCAGCTCTCCCTTACTAGCATTTTTCCCCCTAATGCTCCATCTTTGCTGTCTCCTTGCCTCACCATTATAATTCTGATGTTGTTGGTTCTTTCATTTTCTGTGTTGAATATTTTCTGAGATAAATAAGAACATTGCTTACATCTGTGGATAATGCTGGTCCCATACGTATGGTACCAGGAAGTGTTGCCTAGCAAATTCTGTGAGGCTTGATGAAATATGTTAGTTCCTTTTCATAACTTACATCTGTTATTTCTCACAGTATTTGATATATTTCACATGCTTTTGTGATCTTCATTTTAAGGGAGAGAGAAATTTTGGTCAAGTGAACTCACAGGCTCGGTTCTTGCTTTGAGACTTCTGTTGCTGGACATGACATCCATCTGATTAAATGTCTGTTGTAGCTGCCTCCATCTGAGCGGTGACCAGTGGTTACTGGTAGTTCTGGTTCCCTGTCTGGAGAAGTGGAGTGACCCGAAGGTGTGAGGCAATCTCGCCCTAAAAGCAGTTCAGCTGCGTCACACCTGAGAAGTGACAGCTATCTTAACACTGGAGTTTGGGATGGCTGGCTCAGATGCAGATTTCTATCATAAAGGATGTATACTTTGGTATGGTGAAATCTACAGGTAGTCTCTTGGAATATATTCCAGTAGAATTTTGGCCATACTGTTAAACAGGTTTTGAAGGAATTAATCTTTTAAATGTAGTTTCTCACTGTTCCTTGAGATACTTTTAAAATCAGCATCTATGTGTAAAGACATCAGAACTGATTTTTTGTTAGAGTAAGGCTGCAGTCGAGCCCACTGTTCTCATGCATTGAATTCTGCAGGAAGTTGAAAACTGTATTCTAACATTATAACATTGCATTAACTTTGAGTTGTATGTCCTTCATGCAAAGCCTTTTGGTTTTTAACAGCAAAAAAAGTCTGATTTCGAGGAGTTCCACACAGGAACAGCTTTGGGCTTCATGGTTTTGTTGTTTTTTGTTTGGTTTTGTTTGTGGGGTTTTGGGTTTTGTTTTTAAATCAGGAAATAAATACATTTTTGCCTCATCTCTTGAGATGCTTAGTGATTATGTTCCTTGCTGAACAACAGGAGGTTTAGATGTAGAAAAAGGCTGGTTTGGAGCCTATTTGGAACATGCCAATAATAGCAGTTGTTGGTAACGATTCTATTCCTTATGAGTACATGACATGCTCCTTCTCTCTTGTGATAGAAGCTTTAAGTGCTAGTAGCCAGGAAGTGCTAGCATTCTAATTGCTCCCTGTAGTTGAGTACATAAAAATACCAGAGACATAAAATATTTTGGCATTAAAAAAAAAAAAAAAAAAAAAGTAGATGGATAAAGAAATAGGGTGCAGTTAAGAATTAAGGAAGATAAGGCAGAGGCAAAAGTGTCTACTTGGAATACTTGATACTGCCTTTCCTCGAGTATTGGTGAGGGCAGATTGGCAGTCACATAAGAAATGTGTTTGTGTTCCCTTACCAGCTCCATTTGAACTGGAGAGCTTTGATCTCTAAGTTAGTCCTTCTAACATGAAGATTTTTGATTTCTATACAGTCGTGGTGCTGGCTTCAAGATGCTGAAAAGTGGATGCTAAAAATGCTAAATAGTGACCTGGAACTGCCATCTCCATCCATAGTGCTCTTGGAACATATGTGTCCTGCATTTACTCGGCTAGTGGGCTGTTGGTTTCAGTAGTGGCAACACAGTACTGTGCTGCCCATTTAACTTATCCCAGGGTTAAAATAACAAAACGAATAAAAATTAACAGAATAATCTCATTCTTTTAGAATAAGAACAATTATTGCACATTTTAATTCCAGCTGGACTTGTTTTGGCATTTTTGTGAATTAAATGTGCTGCTGACCATTAGAATGTTAAAGAGAAAATTGCCATAGAAACTGCATGTTTGGTCAAAAAATTATACTTCCATAATCCTACTACCATAAAAGTGATAAATTGCCAGTATACATTATATATATACTCATTATCTTTGTCAGTAGCAGATACATATGACAGTTTTCAAGGTTCTTAAAAATTACTTTAATTAAATGAAGCCCTTATTGTTGGGATTTAAAGGCATGTAAAGTTCTGTTGTACCAATCTGAGCATAGAGATGTTTTTAGAATCCATACAAAGTTTCTCTCAATGTTAGAAAGTTTCACCTGGGAATGCTTGGAAAGGTTCAGAGTAAGACTTCAATTTTTTCAGATGTAAAAGTAAAAAAAATATGCAAAACATTCTGTATTTGGATACTTGTAATACCTAAAAAAGCCTGTATAATTAATGGCATTGCTCCGTATGAAACTTCTGAAAGTCATCCTCGTCCTACTGAGTTCAGCATCTTCAACAGGAACATGTTCATATGTAAATGTCGAGCCTTCTCTGTTGTCCTGTAAACATGAAAATAAATCAATTTTTGTGGTTGTGTATTCAAAAGGCTTTACAATAGATCCCTAAATATTTTTATTATTAGAAATTCAACATTTTTGTTCCTCCAGAGAACCTGTATGCTTTGTGTTTAAGATGCATGGGCAGGTTACATTTTTTGTGTCTAGGTGATTTCTAAACTGCTTTCTGTTGCTTTTGATTATTGAATATTTAGTTCTGCAGGGCGCTGTGGAAAAAGAAGATAACTGTGTAATACAAACATGACTCTTCCCCATTCAATCCTCATCAATGCTGGCATTATCAGTTATATTCTAATACTGTAGAGACATGTGAAACATTTCAATTTTTATAGTAAAAATAAGTAGTTTGTAGTGCATATCTATAAATTAGATGTAAGCATTGATAAATAGCTCTTTGTAGGGAAGATGACTGTAAACCTTTTTTTTCTGCACACCTGTAGCCTGTGTGCATTGTTGACATTTAGATAGTTCACAGAATTTTACAGAAAGAAGGTAGAAGGAAAAAAAAATGTTTTGTGTGAGGTGAAGTTCTGCACTTTTGAATAAAGATCATGTGCAAGGAATGTTGGCGTTTTCTATTAAGCTATTAAATGTCACTGTTGTGTACATCACTGGCTTTGCTTCTGTCAGACCCATTTTTACTTCTCTGTGAGCATGAATAGTTACTTTTGGAAATTATCCTTTATGACCTGTTGCTCTAATCAACTGTACTATCTAGGTACACATTCTTGGGGTACTATTTATGTCAGAACCTAAAGATGATATTCCATTCAGGATTAAAATAACTAAATGTACTTGTCTGCCTGTATCTGAGGGGATTCAGCTGCATCAACTCAGACATCTAGTACCTTTTCAGAAGCATTGAGTTATTCCACGTGGCTCTCCGCTATGATGCTACTTAGGTCCTGTATAATTTCTCCTAGCCTCAGCAGAGCTCTTGAGTAAATAGGCAGCCCCAGAACTCATATTTATGCCTGAACTCCCGCTATAGTGCATGGTTGCTACAGCAAAGGCAACAGAGGAATTCAGATGATCAGCTACTGTGTGTGCAGTAAACTTAAGCATCCCTCTGTATTTCATGTGCTTTAGGTTATCTGAAACATCTGCATGAGCTAGAACATGTGTTGTAGGACCTATAGAGGGTGTATGTTCTTTAGAAATGGCAGTTAGAGGTTAGCCATATCTGAGAGCACCTGCAGTGACACTAGAGACTGGTATGTCAGCAAATGCATTGAGCCCTCAATGTATGACCATAGTCCCCGTTGACTGTGCTAGAGGGATGGGAACTTTGGTAACTGTAGACATCTGAATTTGGGTGTTGTAGATCTTGAGCTGAATTCCACCTTACTGAGGACTTGAATATTAATTTAACATAATTTTTTGTTTGGCTATTTGCCTGTGGTAACTCAAGATTTCATTGTGACATATATGCGAGAAACTAGTTGTCCATCAACTGAAGAGTCCAATTCCCATGAACTAACCCTCTTGGCTGTTTGGTCTATAAATCTTATTCAAGATTTTCACTTGAAGCCCAACTAATACATGCTTTTGTACATCTGTTGTGCCTGATGAAATCTTTAAACAAGCATCACTATTTTTAATGAACAAACATCCAAGTGTCCAGGACCATGATTGGCAAGTCTTGTCTACAAGCTCTTTATCGAGTCTTTTATTGACCTTCTACTACTGAAATATTGCTTCACTTTTATGAAGTTCAAATGCTTGAAGAGTGAGAATCTGAGGTTTGTGGCAAACTTCCCATCAGAGTGCAGCTAGTCAGCATGAACCAAAGTCAGGGCCAAAGTCAAACCCTGCAATAACCACAATAACAATGCCTCACAATTCTACATCATTGAAGGATTTTGAAGTATTTTGCAAATGTTAATTAACAACACAACAGAGTGGAGTGCATATTGTTAGTTTATGCCCATGTCTGTGAGAATTCAGTTCGCAATAAAAAAGAAGCTATAAACTCTTCCTGAGACCTTGGGAAAGTCATTCATACGGTTAACTGATACTTTAGCTGGATAGTAGTGCTTCTTCCATATCCAGTGAGGAGCTGGGAGGCTATGCTAGCTGGGAGGATATCGCTATCTAAAATGGCAAGTGCAGAGGTGTTTTTGCAGCCCAAAGTAATACAAATAGGGACCAAGAGCACACTTCTTATTTGCATTTATCACAATGTGTGGAATTCATTCAGTGCCGATGTCTCCATCTGAGCTTGTTGTCCTTCCATTTCTTTGCAGTCAATGGAGGTCTAGTCAGTGTAAAGTGCAATTAATCTCATTCTAAAGTAGGTGTCTTAATAGATCAGACTGACTGCAAAGGACACATGGGGGTGACTACTTCAGATGTAGAACTGAATCTCATCCTACCTGTTCCGTGGGCAAAACTGCTATGATTTTGTCTTTAAAAATATACATTTAACTTTACTGAGCCACAGTTAGCACACCAGATGTAGCAGTGTCTCAGAATAATTCTTTTCTAAGCATTTACCACAGATTGTCACATCAGAATTTCATTTAATTAAAAATACCAAATAATAGTTTCATCATTATACACAGCCACAAGATCAATACCTGCTATGTCTGTGTGGGTCATCTGGAGCAGCAAATAAGGCAATGAACAAGGTTTTGCAGTGCAGGACTGAGGAAAATTTCTAGGACTTAATTTCTAGGATTTCTACTTTCTTCCTTAATGTGATCTCTTGGAACTTTGTTCGAGTTCCCCACACATTGAATGCAATACTAGATGCCCTTGTGTAGCCATGCTTATCTCCAGCTGGCACTTAAGGAAGGTGGGGTCTTCTATAGGTTCTGTATCATACTTGCCACTGTGCAGGTGACTCTCGTACTGGCACCTGAGTGTCTTGGAATGGCACTGGACATACTATATGGACAGTTCATAAGATTTGCAGCAAGATTAAGATCCATCAGTTTACTTGTATACATGTAAGAGGGTGCTAGTACGCTAAATGTTTGTGTTTTCGTGGTCAATTAGTCAATTCAACTCATTATTTAATGTAGTAAAACATTCATACTCAGGACATGGAAGAGAGGGTCATCTGCCTTGCACCTGCATTATTGCTGAGGCATCTAACTCAGCGTCCACAGAGCAAAAAGTTAGATTTGTCTCCAGAAGTACCTCAAACAGCACTGGAGAACTGCAGCTAAGCAACGGAATTTGTTCCAAGACCTCACCTGAGTAGAAGAAGGGCTTTATATTTAGCATGTCTATAGGCATATACATGTAAAAAACTACGTTGGATCTCTTAAACTCAAGGTTATCCTAATGTAGAAGAAAATAGTGTTCTAGATGGTATTTTGCTGCACTGAGAATTTCAGAGCAAGCACAGATCATCCACACTGGAACTGCACACTTTCGGTGACCTGAGCTCTCATTCTCATCCTAATTATCTGTAGTTTCCTTCTGCCCTGTTTCTTTCACAGTCATACCTGATTTTCCTACTAGGAAAACATTAATCTTTTAAAGTAAGTGAGTAGAATTTATGGTATTATTGTTATTCTCCATAATCAAATGCTGCTTCTATAGCAATAGCTGGATATTGACATTGTACCTCACAAATTCATCCAGGTTTATTTTAATGGATTTTGACAACTTTCAAAATACTCCCTTGGAGGTTGCTTCATGTTGGACAAAGGCAGTTCTCTATGAGATCCTATGAGTGACAGTAGTTTTCTACCAGCTTTTACTAGTAGGGGATGTCTCAGTACAGCAATACAGCAAAAATCCCCCACTTCCAAACAAAAAAATAAACAAAAACACACACATAAACACCCTCTCAGAATTGTGAAGCAACTTAAAACACTAAGAAAGTCTCTATGCAAGATTTTAGTAAATTTATATGTATGGGACCTACATCACTCAGTTACTGGAACAGATAGTTTGATGCTGCATATTTTACTTTTTTTTTTTTTTTTTAAATAATGTTATTCACACGCTGATCACACAATTTGCTCATAAATTCTTTGAAATTTCATTCTGTATTCAAACACTAGGTGATTTAAATATGAAGAAGAAACAGCATGTTGCTAATTCACATTAAAGTGGATGAATATTTAAGCTCTGTGTTTGCTATGAAACCACAAGTGATGTGTTGTAGGATATCCATAGCAGTTGCAAAAGAGTATTAAGTGATTCATGTGGTGTTTTTCATACGGAATAAATATTCTAAGTCATTGTGGCCTGTCAAGCCACAGAACTCAGATACCCTGAAACCTGCTGAAGTGCTGTAGCCACAAGCCATGTATTTAATATCTTGCATTTTAAAATCAATCATACATTTTTAGTGTTTAAACTTGTGAAAGTTCAAATGTAAGCTACACTAATTGGGAAGGGCAAGTCCATTAGCACCAATCTGGATTTAGTACCAACTCCAGAGCTCTTACTCTTGCTAGTGAAAATGCCAGGCAAGAAAAAAGGCCAGAAGTGTTAGCCTTCTGCAAGTCAGGGACTCCGTGGGAAAGGCAAATTCTAAATGGTGGGGGTTACAGAAAGAATAATGTGAGTCATGTTAAGAAGCTGTGTGTATCTAAGCAGAGCAGCGGACAAGTGTGTATTTGCTTTACTTGTACCTACTGCACAGCAGCCTTATATTCACCATCTCCCTCAGGAGCAGTGTAAATGGCATAACTACATGGAGGAGCGGGAAAGCAAT
This sequence comes from Podiceps cristatus, assembly GCA_000699545.1. Lineage (NCBI taxonomy): Eukaryota > Metazoa > Chordata > Aves > Podicipediformes > Podicipedidae > Podiceps > Podiceps cristatus. Next base: position 19,486 of record JMFS01010289.1, read on the forward strand.
CCGTAAGGCAGTATCTCCTCTCATCCAAAAGCTGTGAAGCTGCAAGAGGGCGATGCCCTGCACGGTCTTAATAAGCCCTGCTATGTCTGTGAACAAATGTGTTAAATTGCAGTTTTTAAGGATTTTTCTTGCCATTTTTGCTGATGAGCATAAGGGCTTGGCCATGGTGTGTCTTGGGAAAATGTCAACTCATCGTGCATATTCAGAAATGACATGACTGGCATTTAAGAGATACTATAAGAAATGAACTAATATTTCAGATTCAGTGGGCAGGCCTGAAGCTTTCTGTTACATTTAGCACCAGTCTGAAGTTTATTCTAAAACTTTAGTGTCTGTAAACTCATCAAGGTTTATAAAAACTTAATGTACAAATGCATTTTTTGGATTAACCTGTCTTCTCAATTAAGGCATTTTGATTTTTGTAGAGGAGGATCACTTTTTTGTCTTCTATTTGTGAAGAAATTTTTGCTTGGTGAGAAGGTGAACAGATTGAGATGATGGTATATTATAGTACCTTGCCCTCGCTTAGAAAAGATGTAAGTAAATAACAAAACAGAGGATAAACTGAGTGGTCTGTTGTGTGCAATCTGTAGCAGTTCAGTAGTTTCTTGTTCCATTAGTGTGATAACACAATGCTGTTGATGGTATTGCTCATAAATACAAAGGGGAGTAGTGTTCAAAGCCACAATCCTGCTATTAATTTCAGTGGGAGTCTTATTAGTCCATATGTGAATGTGTTTTGTTATTTCATCTCTTAAAATCTGTCAAGCACTGTTGTCTCTCTTCAATAAACATTTTTAGATCAGTCATATTAAATGTTTTAGCGTGCCTTTATTTGATTGCTTTTGAATCAAGGCATTCCTATCCTACATGGGAAAAACAGACTAGAAGTGCAACCTCTTCACTTGCTATTCAGATTTTTTCTCTAAATTTACATCAGTAAAATAAGAATATAAAATGCAGATTTTGAAATCCAGAATGGATATGACTGTGGTAAAAAAAAAAAAAAAAAAAAAAAAGTTACTAATGAAGTGTGAATAGCTGTTGTAAAAATCAAGACTTGACAAAAGAAACCTACATTATATGAAAGAGAGAAGCAGTTATGAAGAAGTTAAGAAGATATGATCGGATTATTAAAAGAGCTTAATGGAACACTAAGCTTCATCAAATGAGAGCTTGTATTGTCTACAAAACCTTTCATTGTATGACTTGTGGCTCTGTTCCTCTTTCTGCTGTTTTCCATTTTTACTTTATCATACTCTAGTCACACTCTTAATCATCCATTTCTATTCCCCTGCTCTTACCTCCATGCCCTTCCTTGCTTCTCAGTCCTCATGGCTGAGCCCTGCCTCCGCTTCTGGGAACTTCTCTGTGAGCAATGCTTTTCAAAGAGACCCTGCTATTGGAAACACAGCTCTCCCAGCTGTTAAGGACTTGTATTTCAGTTGTTTGTGACCAGCTGTCGTCCGCTCAAACTCAAAAGATGGCATGTGAGAAGTTGTCTTGGGAAGGGAGTGAGGAGCTGGAAGGTGGTGGACATGGCTGCTTTCAGAAAGGCTCACTGTTCTGGCCTAGTCTTTTAAACATGCAAATAATTTTGTTCACATAATTGTTCTATTGATTTCTATGTGTTTGCTGATCAAAAAATAATTACCTTCCTGAACAGAAAAATGGCAGAAAAATGAGCTCTTAGCAGCTATTTCCCAGAGCAATCAGATGCAAATTCTAGTCAGGAGGATTTCAAACCATTGACTGTTGAAAGCCAGGTCTATGTATCCAGAGAAGGGTCATTCTATTTCTTCACTTTTCTGAAGTGTCTCCTACTACCCATGGGTGAAAGCAGGGCACCAATGTTACATGGGCTACTGGCCTGAGCTGGAGTAGCTCAGGTTCTTGGGTTAATCTTTTAAGAATGTGGACATTTGGCCAAATCATGAGTTAGTAAAATTCTTTATAGTTGCATTAAAGAAATTAAAACCCTTTACATAAATTTTTTGTCTTACTGTGTCATATTTCTTTGAAAGTATTAACCCTGTATAAAGACTTACAGAATTTAGTTCTAGTCTTTAGGAATGACTTACATAAAAGAGTATTAGCTTTCCAGTCAATGGCTTTGAAAACTGCTCATCAGCAAGGAAAGTAAATTATCAAAACTACTTTAATTAATGTATCCCATGTAAGCCTTTGGCTATCAGGGTTCAGCTGTCTAAATCTGTAATTACATATTGTTATCCCTTTGCAGATTAAAAGGTTATCCCTGCTTTGAGCTTTTCAGGTTGTTTTATTGGAATGTAGATTTGATTTCCCTATTAAATTTTTGAGACTGAAGTAATGCCTTTTTTTTTTTTTTTCCCCCCTGAGAAACACAGAAATATTTTTTTTTTTGCTTGCAGTTTGAACCCCCTCTTGCACTTTCCACTAAGGACTTGGTGAAGCTGTCCTGAACAATTCTGTATGTGGCATGGATGTGGGATGTGCTCTTGTTGTTTAATTTGTCTTGCTCTCTGAAGTAATTTAATGTCCTCTTGCGTGTATACTTAGTGAAGTGTGGCTGCTATTACCCTTAGCAACACTGGAGTTTCCTTAATCATTAACATGACTTTATGTACGAGGTGACAACTATTTTTTGCACAGAATGGATGAAATGGGAGTCCTTCTGGTCATCAGTCAGTCACTGTGTAATTTACGTTTGTATCCTAATGCATATTCCGAAGTGCCCAAATGAAGGCATTTCATGTTCCCTGACTTCCAAGTGCTTGACTACACAACCTAAAGTATTTTAGTTTCATTTACTTTTCCAGATCCATTTGGACTGAAAAAAAAAAGGTTTTTATTTTTAATAAACTTTGCATCAGTAGCACACTTGCTAGTTACCACACGCCTCTGTCACTCATGCTTAAGAACAACATTGATCCAGCAGGAGGAGAGGCATTTAAAGTAGTTAGACCAGCCTTGGGGAGAAGATGGGTTATAATTGGGAATGGTGGGAAGTGCCTTCAGTAGCAGTCACACACAGATACTGGGGTGACTTTGAGAGACAGTGTACCTACATGGCATGGTTTTGCTGTATTTCTCTTTATTTATTTATTATATTGCAGTAGTGCATATGTCGAAAGGCCCTGACTGCATTTGTTTCTCACAAGCTGCGTAACACCATCTAAAAGAAAAACACTCAGAAAGAAGTGTAGTATCTTGTCTGAGGTTACAAAACAAGCATCATCTCCGCAAGTCGACACCACGCCAGACAGGGCTGTGCAGCTCTGCCCGGGAAGCGCGCAGGATTCAGAGGACCTGCAGAAGTGAAGCTGGAAGGGATGATGCTCTGCTTCCCAGAGCCACGCAGCTTCCTCGTGGCCAGGGGAGCAGCAAATCAACAAGCAAATGGATAAACAGATAAAGAAATAAAAGATGTAGTAGAAGCATTAGATGTGAGGATTTTATTCCCTTCCCCCCCCACCCC
>JMFS01010290.1:0-15627 GCA_000699545.1 Podiceps cristatus
CAGGCCGGTGAGCCTCACCTCTGTGCCTGTGCTGAGGGAGCTGACTGATGTTACTGTGAGGCCACTCTCGATTATCTTTGAATGATCACAGTCACTGGGAGAGGTGCCTGAGGACTGGAGGAATGTGAATCTCACTCCTATCTTCAAAAAGGGCAAGAAGGAGGACTCGGGGAACTACAGGCTGGTCAGCCTCCCTTGATCCTTGAAATGGTGATGGAGCAGCTAATCCTGGAAACCATTTTCAGGCACATGAACAACAAGAAAGTCATCAAGAGTAGTCAGCATGGATTCACCAAGAAGAGGTCATGCTTCACCAACTTGATAAACTTCTACAATTAAATGACTGGCCTGGTATATGAGGGTATTGTTTGCCTGCTCAGTGGATATTGTCTGCCTTGGTTACAGCAAGGCCTTCAACACTGTCTGCCATAAGATCCTCACAGAGAAGTTGATGTAGTATGGGTTGGATAAGCAGTGAGGTGGATTGAAAACTGGCTGAACATACAGGCCCAGAGGGTGGTGATCAGTGGCACAAAGCCTAGTTGGAGGCCAGCAACTAGCAGTGTACTCCATAATTCAGTAGTGGGTCTAGTCTTTCAACATCTTCATTGATAAGCTGGATGATAGGGCAAAGTGTAGCCTCAGCAAGTTTGCAAATGACTCCAAACTGGGAGGAGTGGCTGATATGCCAAAGGGTCATGCTACCATTCAAAGGGACCTTCATAGGCTGGAGAAATGGTCTGACAGGAACCTCATGAAATTCAACATGGGGAAGTGCAAAGTCTTGCACCTGGGGAGGGACAACCCCATGCATTTATTCATGCTAGGGGCCACCCTCCTGGAAAGTAGCTTGGCAGAAAGGGACCTGGGAGTCCTTGTGGACAAGGTTACCATAAGCCAGCAATGTGCCCTTGTGGCAAAAGGGGCTAGTAGTATGTCAGGCTGTATTAGGCAAGGGGTTGCCAGCAGATTGAAGGAGGTTATCTCTACTCAGCACTGGTGAGGCCACACCTGGAATACTGTGTCCAGTTCTGGGCCTCCCAGCACAAGAGAGATAAGGACATACTGGAGACTGTTCAAACATTAAGGTGATAAAAGGACTGGAACATTGCTCATGAGGAAAGGCTGAGAGACCTAGGACTGTTCAGCTTCAAGAAGATGGCTCAGAGGGATCTTATCTCCATATGTATAATTACCTGCTGCAGAGGGAGTACAGAAGAATCCAGGTTCTCTTCAGTGGTGCCTAGTGACAGGACAGGCAATGGGCACAAACTGAAACATGGGAGGCTCCATCTGAACATCAGGAACCACTTTTTTACTCTGAGGGTGACTGAAAAATGGAACAGGTTTTCCAGAGATGTTGTGAGCCTCCCTCCTTAAAGATATTCAAGACCCATCTGGACATGGTCCTGGGCAACCAGCTCTAGGTGTCCCTGCTTGAGCAGGGAGGTTGGACAAGATGATCTCCAGAAGGCCCTTCCAACCTGAACCATTCTGTGATTCTGTGATCTGATCTACCTGTCTCCTTTCACACTTCACAAATGCTGAGGTTTTATTAACTGTGTCAGTTTGCAAAAAACAATGTTTACTGTACTTATTCAGGGGATTCCAGACATTACTCACTGAATGTAAGAAACAAAGGTAGGAATTGTTTGGAAAAATTATATTCTCAACTAGAGTTCATCTACAGAGTTACACATACATAACTTCTATTATCTGCCTCAAAGAATTCAACTTCCTCAAATTGCATCCCATCTGGTCTGTAAGAATACAGGGTCATTGACTTCAAACAAGTTTTCCTAGTTTACAACCACAAAAGGTTTTCCTGTCAAGTTAAGAGCATCCATCTTGATAATGTGTATTGTAGGGATACTGCTGAAAGAACAGGAGTTCATGGAGGTATGCTACAGAGTTGCAGTACAGAGGTAAGATTGCTTTGGTAAGCTCTTAGTTAATGTTACAATGTCAGCAGTTATTGTTTCTGAAATGGTGTAATTATTCCAGAAATTATCAGTTCTCCACCTTGAAGCTATAGTTCTACAAGAGACATCCAAATGTCTTATGTCCACCACGGTTCACAGAGAAGGCGTTAAAGCAGAAACATCTCTGAACACTAAAATGTCATTAGTGGGTATTTTCTGAACAGATTCGGTATTGCTTGCCTTAGCAAAACGTAATAGCCAAGTAGAACATTTGGGACTGTAAGATTTGATACACTTGAGATGAAAGAACTTTTTCCTTCATTTTAAATTTTCTGCCTCTGTGATATTTATGGATGGTGCAGCATAGGTGAATGAAAACTCCCAAATGGTGTGAAATGAGAAAGTAAACTGCAGGAGAGAAAAAATGCCTAATTGTGAATAAGCACAGTCCCCCAGAATGGACTAAACAGTTTGAGAAGCAGATAGGACCCTGCAGAATAGAGGGAACTCCTACACTTTTCAAACCCTAACATTATATGAACAGTGAAGGAGCCAACTAATTATGGGTAAGTCTCAGAGATTCTTCTTTGGCTTTTAAAATAGTTTTTAAAGATATGCAGGCACGCACATTCCAAAAACACAGACCATAAATTCCCTATTCCACCAACCTCTGAACCCATACAGTGCTTAATTTTGCATAGCATCTAAATTTTGGTCATGAGATTTTCATAGGATCCTTGTAGGTATATAGATTTCTCTCATGGCCAAAAAGGCTTCAGGGAGAGTGGCTAACTCCTGCCCAAGTTGCTTTATGAAGCATTCAGAGTGCTGATCTTGAAGCTGTATTGGGAGCTATGTCTAATACACATCAACCGCAGTGAATTCAGGAAAATTAGACCCACCACTCTCACTCATGGACAACCACCTCCTTTTGCACAATAGCTAAGCGTTTCAGACTTAGGCTTGGTTTTCTCCTTAGATCAAAGACCACAATTTAGTAGCAAGTTTAAATAATTAATTTAACAGTGATCTTTACTTATAAGGGTCTTACTAAGATAAACATGGAAAATTTTATTCGCTCCTGTTACAGAAATTACATTGAAATGGTGAATAGCATGTTGCTCTTTATGACTTTCAATAAGATACAGATCTCTGTTACAAGCATTTTCAAAGAGGGCTCCAGCTGTTAGCTTTTTTCTGGCTAGAAAGCTTCACAAGAGTTCTGGCAGCCTGCAGTCCTTCAGATGCCCTATCTCCTTTACTGCTTATATACCCCACGGCTAAAGATCATGGAAGCATGTGGAGATGTCGCATATAAGAAGAAATAGAGTGGACATCATTCAGTTGCTTCGTTTCTGTCTACCATTAGACCAACGTGCAGAGATACAAATAACCAGCAATGCTAAATAGCATTTTGCTGTCATCTGCTTTGACTCTGCAAATGATGCCTGTATAGCTGCTTCAGACCATTATTCACAATGAAACATCTTTCCACAACACTGTTAAGGAACCATTTAAATGACTGTTAATGCCAAATTTAAGGCCTGTCATGACTATAGGCAAGCTTCAGGACAAAAACAAGGGTTTCTTTTGATGAAGGTTTTAGGCCCAGTTTAGGACCAGATTTATAAAAATCTTGTTTTCAAAACACTGAGAAGTCAATTAAACATTTTTAAAATTCTTTTAGAAGTTTCTTGTACTAATCTAGTCCTAATTGCCTTTTTGATCACCTAAATATTTTAAAAAAACACTTTTTTTTTTGCTTTTCCCCCACATTACATGGTTAATATAGATACAATTTTATGCTTAAAGGATACCTGGTAGTACCCAATCATACTGCAACGTGGCATTGAAATTGTACAGCACATAGTAATTAATTTCTCATGTTCTGATAAAAAGAATATTAAAAAATAAAAGGAACACTCTTAAATATCCAGTTCATTGTGATGTTCCTCTGAGTGTTTTATTTTCTTACATTTTGGGTATTTGGCTCCCTGGCATATAGTTTTTGTCACATACCTGGGAAGTTTATTTGAGTTTTCTGCTGAAGATTATACTGTCTTTTCATAGTAATCCATAAATCCTTTATTCTGGTCCATTTTTGATGGTATATTACCTTTCCTGTGCAAATTCTTCTTTCAGGTGTTTGGTTCCTTTATTGCCTTGCTTTTTCTACACTAAATCAAATAAACTAGCTATTTGCTCATGCCGTTAGTCTATTTTCATCCTTCTGATTTTGTTTGTCCTTTGCAGTGACCTTATTTGCCCTTCAAACATTTTGCTTTCCTTTAAATTTAGTTATTTTATAGCTTAATCTTTTGGGTTTATTTTTGTTTTTGAGGTACAGCTTCAATTACAATCCTTGAACTTAATTTGATTTTATCTACAATAAAGACTTTTTCTTTTATGCTTTCAGATCACATCTTGTTTATTTAAGATAGATCAGTATATACTACATTCTTAATGGTTTATTAGATTAGTCTTTTGCATGGTAGATAAAAAAAAAAAAAAAAAAGCCAAATATAGTCTTTTGGCAGCTTCCTCTATATTCATAAATACCACAGTTTACTAATGATAGGTAACAAATTATTTTTTCCTAGCATTTTCCTCTTCTAGTCCATTCATACTCTAAGGATGATACTTGTTCATTATTATAGCCTTAATAAAGAGTACTTAACTCTTTTGATTGCTTAGAGTTTTTTTAAAAGTCCTTGGTGAGGAGAGTGGTCCAGTTAAGAGTCGAGCATATGAATACACTGTGAGAGCTGAGTATGACAGAAGCATCTATCAATATATCTTACATTTATGAAAAGGAGTATTAAACTCTTCCAAAAGCCTTATGTTCTCAAGGTGGCCCAGGAAAATTCAAGTGAAAGCATACAGTGATATGAAGGTAAGAAAGATCCATACATTCTCTCTTCTTGATACTTTTCATATTGAGGCATTTAAAGGTATTTAAAATTATCAGACTTTGGCAATTTTTGCCTTGTGAAGTTTAGAAGTTATTTTCCTTTTTATTTTTTATTATGTACATAATAATCTTATAGTATCCTTTTAAAAATGTCTATTTACGTAGGCGCTGTTTATGGGGTGAGAGTAACCATACAGGAACACTTTGATGAACAGAAATATAAATACTGTACAAAAAGTTTCTGCCATCCTTGCTATGACAGTAAGGTAGAAAGTCTTTTCAGCAAGATGTAAGTATTGTAATGCAGATTACATTCATTTTCTCCTGTTTGCTTCTAGAGAACAGAACATTCTGACAGATCTTCCCACATGCATTTCTCAAAACATGTAGCTTGTTATTAGTTCAGCTAAATGAGAACATTTGCAATCAAAAAACATGGGATAATACTTCTGCTTTATTATCTAGTGTCACACCTGCAAAACTATTAATATTACTCCGCTGTCCCTTGAAACCTTTTATGCCATGAGGTAGTAATAAAGACAGTTCCCACTATCCCGTATCCTGTGAGATTTTCCTCCTAGTCCACTGAACGTTGTGATAGGTATTCTTAGTTATAACTTCTCTTCTTTAACTTCACAGACACCATATGGCATGGGATCAGTCTGTCTCTATTTCACTTCACTGAGGTGACTGCCTTTTATGTCAGTAGAAGATTTCTTCTACTATATGCATTCCTTGGAGCTATATAACTTCATCCTTGAAGCCTATGTTTGGTTAATAAACAACATTACTAAAGTGAAAAATTAACTGAACACAAATGAATTTTTAATTTATTCCAGAACCTCAGACAAATTATTTCAGTAACCTCTGTCATTAGCTCTGTCTCTGGTCAATAAACCTATACCAGGTTTGGATGAGATAGTCAATTTTCTTCAAAATAGCTCATATGGTGCTATATTTTAGATTTGTGACAATAACAGTGTTGATAACACACCCAAATTTTAATTATTGCTGAGCAGAGCTTACACAGAGTGAAGGCCTTTGCTGCTTCTCACCCCACCAGCAAGGAGACTGGGGTGCATGAGAAGCTGGGAGGGGACACAGCTGGGACAGCTGACCCAGACTGACTCAAGGGATATTCCATACCATGTGCGTCATGCTCAGCACGTAAAGCTGGGGGAAGAAGGAGGAAGAGGTGACATTTGGAGTTACGGCATTTGTCTTCCCAAGTAACCATTATGTGTGACAGAGCCCAGTTTTCCTGGAGATGTCTGAACACCTGCTGCCCATGGGAAGTAGGGAATGAATTCCTTGTTTGGCTTTGCTTGTGTGCACGGCTTTTGTTTTACCTAGTAAACTGCCCTTATCTCAACCCATGAGTTTTCTCCCTTTCACGCTTCCAACTCTCTACCCCATCCCAGGGACAGGGAGTGAGCGAGCGCTGTGTAGGGCTGAGCTGCTGGCCAGGGTTAACCTACAGCAAGCCCTCCCCTTTGGAGCAAAGCCTTGTGTCTCAGCACAACTCTCAGACTGCTGCTAGGTACACGATTCACAGCAAAGGGACAGCTCTTAGCAAAGTGAAACTGAGCTGTCACCTTCCCCTTCTGTGGTGTTATCATTGCTGCTAGAAACTCCCGGGGCTCAAATCATTGTTTTTATAGTTAAACGGGGAGATTGTGATCCTGACAATCAGGTTTATTTAAGCTTCCCTAACCAGGTACTATATTACCCTTATGAATTGTACCACCACAGTATAAATCCTTACTTATATGTTTTCCAATGCATGAGTGGACTTAAGTAGTCAACTCATGAGTGAAAATTTGCATTATTAGTTTGAAATTCTTTTTAGTCAATAAGCCAAACCAGTAGGGCTACATTATTTCTATGTTAAAGTTTGAACCTTGACTATTTGTGTAAAAATAAGATTGAATTGAGATTGAAGTATACTTTCTTAGATAAGCAGTGACCTATTTTTCTGTTCTCTGTGTACAGCTTCAAGCACGATTCACCACTCAGTTGCACATTCAGGTACTTTCTATGAAACATCATAGCAGATCTGTGGTAGGTAAAGGTGGCAATGGGAGAAGAGAAAAGAATTAGAGAGGGTGCAGTGTTGGTTTTTAGGGGAGGTTTTGGTTTGGTGTTTTTTTTTGTTTGGTTGGTTGGTTGTTTTTTTTTTTTCTTAATTTAAAGGAAAATAAGTTATTTGTCCAGAGAGTAAGGAAAAAAAGTGGGGGGAAAAAAGAGCAATCTAAAATTACAACTCTGTCTGTAGTATCAACAATGCATCAAAACCAGAAATCAGGCTCTTCTGCACCTCTTTTTCTTCCAGTGGAAAACCAAATTAATTTAATTTATCCTTATGGATGTTTCAAATACCAGACTGCAGAAGTATTTTTTCAAACTGATATAACAGTCTTTAACTGGGTTAGCTAAATAATCATTTCATCCCTGAAATAAGCAACCCATTCCTGAGCCAGATGCATCTAGATGTTGAAAATTACAGAAAATTAGTTGTTCACAAATTGATTGTTCACACTGTTTTGCTCCTGAGAAGATATACAAAGTGATTTTGGTTCTCAAAGTCTGTACCATGCAGACTCTGAATGATGTACTGCATCTTGTTCCGTTATGATTTTTTTTTTTTTTTTTTTTGGCTCAAAATAGTTGGCATATACAATTGGGAACATAGTGGAAAGGAGGCCAGGGGAGAACATGTTTAGCCAAACAAGAGCTAAGATCAGAGACTTTTCCACCCAGCACTAGCCAAGTAGTAGATGAGAAGTAGATACTCAGTACTCTGAACCTATTACATTCTGACTACTTCATTGTAATTTTTCAGATATTGATGTTCTTTTGTACAGTGGAATTCTAATCTCTATTGAGAGTCTTCAGATACTCCTGCAAAAATAATGATAATAGTAAAAAAGATCATACACATTTGGAAATACTTCAAATGTAATTCTCTGAGCATGTGGCTAGGAGGGAGCATGATGAAACTACTGCTATAGGTCTATTCATCTCAGTTCTAAAAGTGGAGGAAATTTCATCTACTTTATGTGTGTAAAAATATTTTGCTTTTTAGCAAGGCTGCTTATTGACAATAGGCCTTACATCTCTACTTTGTCCTCACCCATTCTTTCCCATCTTTCTATATAAAATTTTTAACCTCATTTTCAGGATCAATGAAATTCATGAGAGTGCTAAATGCAAAAAAGATAGAGAATGGTTATAAGCTTAATGAAAATCATCAGCTCTGGGATCTCAAGAGTGCTTTCTCTGATGAAAATGGGATAAATGCTCAGTTGTTACCCTTCCAGCATGGTGGCAGGTGGCTTCCACATACCTTGGCTACAGCAAAGGCATGCAAATATCTGTGCTTCTGGAAAAATAATCACCTGTTTTGTGATCCTCCTTCCTCTTTTTTGGTCCACTTATCATTTTTTCTATCACATCAAATATCAAATTTTCTATCTTTTTTTTTTTTTCTAAACTGACATTTGCTCCTGCCTGCCTTTGTGAACTTCAGCCCACTTCTGAGCACAAGTTAGTGTTCAGCTACATGTGTTCTTCCATGTTCCTCTGTTCAGAAAGTACCTTTGCACATAATATGCCTGTACAACAGCACAGAAGAATATTTCCTCTCTTCTTTGCCAATTAGAAGCAGTGCAATAATTAATTGTGCAAGATTCCTTGATATTCTACAATCTTTAGAGCCTTTAGGAGGTAGTAGTAGTTCTATCTTTGCTAATGACTGCAAAGATACTTAGTCTTTCTTTACACATGCTATAAAGTTTGGATGAGTTAGACAAAGGAGATTTAGGGGGAGGGGAGAGCACTGCCATCTTTGGTAAGTACAGTCATTTTTAGATGCAGAACTTCCTTCACAGAAAATGGATTAAATTCTTAGCATTTTTATGTAAAGTCTACCTTTTTTTTTTACACTTTCATAGTACTGAAAGACAGAACACAGATGAAGAAGCTGCTATTAAAAGGAAAAACCACATATTTTCAATAACAAACTAGTGCAATTTTCTTAGAAGTCTAATTTACATATATTTTTTGCAATTATTTGCAGAGATTTTAAACACCATCGTCCTTAAATTTTTTTCTATCAATTATTTTTGTACAGCTAAATGATATGTAATTCATTGAATTATCATCAAAACCGCTAGCTGGATGTTTGAACACTGCAACCTAAGACCTTATATTTGTTCATGTATTACTTGAGGGACTAGGATAAGTGAACACTTCGTACCTCTTTCTTCAGATTACTATAAATATTATCACTCTTATTTTTTCTGTCTCTAATAAAATGATTGTGCATGCATTGGTTAATTTTAAGCACAGATGAACTGCACTTCATTAATATAATGAGACATCATAGAACAATATGTTAATTTATTTTTGCATGTGTCAGATGACTGGGACATTGTTCTTGAGAGAAGAAAAGTGAGATAATCCATCATTTTTGCAATATAATTCATTTTTTTCCCTTAAAAAAATATTTAGTGGAATCCTAGTTATGGCCATTTAAAATAGTTAGCATGACCACTAATATTAGCTAGGGAGTTAAAAGTTTCATTTACTCAGATAATGAGGTCTAGCAATGGAATCATCACTGCATTGAGAGGCTTCCTTTAGTTCTGTATTCTACTAGTCCATATCTACTCACTCTGAACATCACAGCAAGCATATCTATAAGAGAGGTGTATTCTTAAATATATTCCTTACAGGTCTTAAGACTCTTCCCTGCCAAAGTCATTAATTGGTTGGTTGGTTGTTTTTTTTTAAATCAATTCCCTTTGATATTATCAGTCTTCACATCCTTTTCCTTTCTAACCCTTTTGCTGCTTATCCCAACCTGATGCTGCTCCCACTAATAATTTTGTTTGATTTCCAAAGTGCTCCCTGTATTAGCCAAGTAGACATCAGCAGATCCTGTCTTTCTTGTGTAGTATTTGGATCTTTACTGCTCCCAAAGAGTTGTACCTTTAAACACTTCCTGTAAAATATCTAGGGGAAAAATGCAATACCAAAGTGAAAATGAATTAGTAAAATGAGTGTGGCCAAGAGATGTTATAAACAACTGATTTCCCTGTCCTCAGAACTGGTCAGCAACATAATGTTAGCAGTCACGGAAATTTCAGAAAGATACAGTACAGAATATCAAAGAAAAATGTTCATTTGGAAAGTTGTTTGGTTTTTTTTTTTTTATACTTAATAAAGATTTTATCAAAATCATTCAAAGACCATTTTTTTAAATCCTACAGAAAAAATAGCTTGTGACCCTGATTAATTTATATATTTCTTCCGAATATTTTTAACTTTGTTGTTTGGAATTCAATTCCATCTTTCTTCTTACCTAAGAAAATTAGATTTCCTTATGCTGAATGTTCAGCTCTTTGCCTTATATTCAGTTTCTCTCTCAGCAAGTGAAAACCTTCAGCTGCATTTGCTATTGAAAGATAAGGCTGCAGGATGTTGCTTTCCTTATATGATTCTCAGCCCAGCCACATTCAGGTATTATAGGAGATATACAGGAATGAAAGAACTGAGAAGTCCTGTGAAAAAGAAGGGGTGGAAACATACTAGGAAAGGGCAAAGAAAGAAATTACTTCTTGGGGAAAGGATGAATCAACTGAAGAGAAACAAAACCAGAAATTTATGGTAACTTTCTGGGTTTAGTAACAAGTTATTTTTTTCTCATCCTGTTCCTGAAAGTTGTTATGTCTTCCTGTTTTTTCTGCATTTGTAGGAATTCATTAATAGGTAGCTCCAGAATTATTATACAAACAGTGATGTTAGTTACTGAGACTGCCCAGCAGAACCCAGAGGTTTCACAAAAGGCTTGATCAAAACTAACCTTGTCTTGGAGCTCTTGTGTCTTTTATCTATTGTGCTCTCACAGTGCTGTGACTCAGCACAGTGTTTCAAAACTCAATAGTAACATCAAATGCAAGGGAAAAAAAAAAAAAAAAAAAAAAAAAAAAAAAAAAGAAAAAACCCCTACTTTAAAGATCTTTAAAGACTGAGGTTTCTGTCATTTGTTTAGCAAAATTCCTAAAATTGTGGTAAAGTTTCCATCTTCAGTTTTTTCAAGCTTGCTTGAAAAGAAAAAATCTTGGATTCCCAATAGCGACAATGGGATGAAATTCTGAATGTGTCCCAGAGTCATCATCACTTTAGGGAATTTTCTCACTAAAATAGATGTCTTTTCCTCAGAACTGCAATACCTTAATCCTTATTTCTTTAAGTAGAAGTAGACTTACAGACAGTGCAGGGACACTCGATCAATGAAGTGAGTGATTTCTTTCTGTAATATTTAAGTGAATGAGCTTTTGTATGGGACTTCAATTTACTGAGATAAATGGAAGCTGTTTCAGACATCATGGAAGAGAAGGCAAAGGACTGAACGAACTCATTAAATATTGGCTAGTCTGTGACAGGGCATGATGGACAACTCTGAACAGGTACTGGAACAGAAATCTGCAATGAAACCTAATTATATTTAAACATTCTTCTTTCAGGTTTTCAGCCTCTTTATATTCAAATTCTTTGGATTAGGCTGCATCCAGCAAGTACAGCGTGTAATATTTACTTCCAAAGACAGTGGATTAGACATACTCCTTGATAAGGTCTACAGCATTTTCAGGAGGGAATAATCACATTCCCTGGTGCCAGATATTAGGTGATAATACAATTTGAGGAAATTGTTTAGTGCATATAGGAACAATAGTACAGCTAGTTCAGTGCCTTTCCCAAGATATAGGGTCAAATATGAATCTAGAGACTAGACTGGCTGTTAATTTTTGTTTTATGGCTATGACGGGGTTTATGTCTAATATTCTAATTTCAATGACAGATAACAGTCTTTCAGACAGCAATTTAACTGAATTCTAGTAATCACCAAGGAAGTTTTCACACATTTCTTGGTCACCTAAAGAGGACCTAAAGAGTTATTCACCTGAGTTCCAATTCAAGAAAGTGATAAAATGGGTTAATATTTTCATGTTCATATTTAAGACCTTTACTGAATAGGGATTCTAAGAGGGCCTCATTCATATCATCAGAAAAACAAGTCAAATTCCAAAATCTAAAATTGATAGATACAGCTGCAAAATATATGTTTCATATATCAACTCAGTACCCCACGCCAGAGTGAGCCAAATATTTTCTCAAAGGCAGTTTTGCCCACAACGTACCTCCAAGTTTGGAAACTTGATGGTAAACTGTTTAAAAAACCCCTGCCTTTGATCTGCAAAAAGCAAAATGCTACAGCCCAAAACCCAAAAACCCTCTTCTCAATCATAAAAAGAGACATCAATGACAACATGATGAGCAAAGTTGTCAAAAATATAACAAAATACCTAATAACAACATGATAAGACAAAATGGAAGTGCTTTTGTAGACAGTGAAAGAAAACTTGCTTTCTATTGCATATGATGGATTGTGCTTTGAAGATATGAAAAACATCAGCTTCCACTCTTGGAAATATCAGTAACAGTAAATTAAGTACTATCACTAACAGCAATTTAAATACATTAAGAAAGAAAATATTATCACTACCTTATCAAAGCCACCAAAATGTTTCTCCAAATTGGATAATTGCATAGCTTTTGACATTGACTTTAATATAAGGTCTTTGTTTTTCCATCAGTGGAGTGGAAATATTAAATGTCAACATTTTTCATATTATTTCCCTGGTAGTTATACCATGCATTACAGTGAGGACAAGAAAACATTCTAAAGAAAATAGGAATGTGCAAAGTTTTAGTCAAAGACAATATTATTTACCAGTTATGGCAAAACAGCAAACAGAAAACATCTTCTTTAGCAAAGCAGTAAGAAAAATCAGTTGTCAATATTCATGAATACGGAATCAGAATATATCACACACTTTAAATTCTATCCTCTTTTGACAGAGGATTTCTACCTCCATCTGTTTTCAGGTGAGAATTAAAAATAATCTTCTTTTCCCCTCATATTACCTTCCTAAATTACAGGTCTCTGATTCTCACTTCCAAATTGTGATTCTAACAATGTAATGCTAAAAATATTTTAAATATAGTTCATAGGGAATTGTTATTCCTAGACAACTCCAAAATTTTGTAAAATTATTAAGTAATTGAACATACTTGTAACCACATCTGCTTTACCTATTCACTAATGGATCTCACTAGTCATACTGGAGTGCTGGGTAGCACTTAAACATATGACCAATGTCACTGACTTCTCCAGAAATACTGTCTGATTAAGGACTGCAAAATTTATCACATATGTAGCATTGTGTCCAAAACAACAAAATATGATTCTACATTGTTTTAATGCAAGCGGGAGTTGAGACAAAGAACGTATATCCTAGGTAACGGTGGTGCTGGTCCTTACAGGTAAAAATTTAATCTCAGATCCATATAGACATAATTGTGTTTGTCATCCTGTCCTAAGTGTGCTGATCATAATGACACAACATAAGGAAAGCATGCTTTCTGGAACACCACATCACTTTGAGGGTATGAACAGTGCTTTGCTCCATCAACGACTGTATTTAAATAGTCTATAAAACGAGTATCAATCTATATTATCTGCACAGAAAGGTAACTACCTCAACAGAAAACCTATGAGAAATTGGACAAATTCTTCATAAACTCAAGGATTACTTTATAGAAATTAAATATATAGGTGCACAAAGTAGCATTTAGACAATTTTAATCTATACGATGAACAAGCCATACCCTAATTAAAAAATCACCATCTCATTTAAAAAAAAAAAAAAAAAAAAAAAAAAAAGAGAGAGAGAGACCTTTAGATACAGTCCAATATTACATCAGGATAATTCCACACCCAATTTAGCCACTGATGCATGTCTAAAACCTGATTTCCCTGATGACTTCAAAGAAATTTAAGCTGCTATCTTCTATTTTCCTTGCATAGGAAACCTGCCTAAAAGGTCTTTGACACTGCAGGAAAGAACAAAAATCCCATATTTGCTGACACAGCTGAGCTGAGAGGACAAATGGTTGGACTCCATGATCTTAAAGGTCCTTTCCAACCAAGGGATTCTATGATTCTATGACGATTCTATGAAATAAACCATTTGCCTAGAATCTAACTAACTGAAACTATGATGGCTCCCAACTCACACCACTGCAAACACCATTACGTTCTTCCGTCTCTGCACTTTTTCACAATAATGCCAAAGAAATAAACTTCTTGCTTTATAATGATATTGTAATAATGGATTGATTAAGGCAATTAATTGCATCTTGCCTCCCAGACTCACCCCCAGTCACTCTCTCGCTCCCCGTCCTCCACGGGACAAAGGAAGAAAATATGATGGACAAGCTCATGGACTGGGATGAAGGCAATTAAATAAGAAAAGCAGAAGTCACACGAAGAAGCAAAGCAAAAAGAGGCATTCATTCACTACTTCCCATCAGAAGGTGATGTCCAGCCACTTCCTGGGAAGCAGGGCCTCAATCTGCATCATGGTTACTTGGGAAGCCAAATGCCATAAACAGGAATGTCCCCCCACTCTCCTCCTTCCCCCGAGCTTTTATTGCTGAGCACATCATAAGGTATGGAATATCCCTTTGGTCAGTTGGGCTCAGCTGTCCTGGTTGTGTCCCCTCCCAATCTCTTACCCACTCCCAGCCTTCTGGTCTTTTGGCGGGGCAGGTTGGAGAGAGAGCCTTGGTGCCATGTGCGTGCTACTCACCAACAGCCAAACCACTGCGGTGTTGTCAATACTTTTCTAGCCACAAATGCAAGGCACGGCCCTGCACGGGCTGCTAAAGGACAGTTACTTCTATCCCAGCCAAACCCAGCACAGTAACTGAGGAGAGATAAGTCAAAAGTGAAAGACATGACTGCTGGGGAGGGTAACAGGAACAACTACTAAATGAGCATTACAATTTTCAGTTATTCTACTCTTTCTATTTAGATTTAATGGAAAATAACCTGTGAACAATTGCTCTAAAACAACTATTTGTTCAGTCCTAAACAGGTAAATAAAAAGATTTTTTCTCAATGCAAGATGAAAAATTACTGGTGTTCCAATCAAATTGTATCCACAGTCACAGTTGGGTATGTGACTAAATTGGCAGGTCAAATCCCAAATGTCTGAGTCTTTGTCTCTATCATCAGTTCTTGTCACACTCAGTGAGGACTTGAATCTGGAAATGCTATGAGAGGAGACTCTTAGGGCTGACAGGACCTTCAACTCTTCTTTTAATTGCCTGTGACAAAATAGCTTGTATTTGGTAAACTTCTGTGAAGAATGAAAAAATTATTTGTTTGAAATACTTTTGGAGAGGGCAGAAGTTATACTTCTCATCATGACAGTACCAGAATGAGGTCCTGGCTGGTGTCATTCCTTCAGCAATGTTGACTTTAACTCTGCTTAGAATTAACAGATTTAGTTACTTATTGGGTGCTTAACCTGTGAGGTTTTATTTTATTTTTTTATAACACAAATCTATTAAAAATATTTATATCTTTAGCAAGTATTTACAATTTAAGCAGTACATGAGTACATGTGTAACTTCATACTTTATATGTATTATTAATAGTATTATGAATTAGTTTCTTAACCAGTGAAATCAACTGACAACTACCCAACTCAGTAAGTCCTTTCAGAGACAACTTCCCGGCCACAACAGGTACTGCAAAAATAGATCCAAGTAGGGAGGGAAGAACTCTGTATTCAACAGTATTGCCTTAGAAGATGATATCAAGCTGAGTGGTGCGGTGGACATGCCTCAGGGATGGGATGTCATCCAGAGGGACCTGGA